>JAADVC010000658.1:0-17425 GCA_023334575.1 Pythium volutum
CCATCAACAAATAGCGTGAAGACCGCTTGGCCACGGTATCGAGCTGTGGTCGCCACCATCGCAGCGACGTCCCTAGAGCGTCCGCTGCGCCGGTGCGTGCTTGAGTGACGAGCCGCACGCCGTCGAGCGGATGATCGCGAAGCGAGACGCGCCCCATGCGGTATGCTGCATCCAACGCGAGTCTCTTGCCGCTGACGGATCTCACGTCTACTGTTTGATGGAGCTGCCACACAAAGCGCGAGAAATCGAGCACGTGGATCGCGCCGGCCTCGTCTGCGATCGCCATCCAGCGGGCATCTTGTGAGATAGCGACGGTCAAGAGAGAAGGAGCCGCGGACGCTGTGTGCGACACACGCGCGATCGACAACGCACGGTCAGAAAACCGTTCAATCCACTGGAATACACCAAACGAAGAGGCTGATGCCCCACTGAACAGGAGCACCACGGCACCTGTTTCTTGCGCTTCAGAGGCAGTCGACGAGACGGCGTCCATGGCCGTGACGGCGTGGATACCGGGGATACGATCGGCAAATGAGCAGTGCACAAGCAGCGATGACGGCGCGTGATGGTGAGCGATTGTGACCGCACGTGCGAACATGCGAAAACCACAGAGCCACGACGCGTTGGATGAAGAAGAAGGAGAGGAAGCGGCGACGAGCAAGAAGCCCGGCGCGACAAAGGCGACACACGTCGCATACACGGCCGCCGACTCGTCGTGTTGGTCATCGTCCACGAAAGTTTGCAGGTGGTCTCCGACAATGATCTGGCCGGCAAATGGTAGGTGCGCGTTCCGGACCACTGGTGGAGATCGGTCGTCGCTGGCAGCCTGGGGAAGGTGGATGGATTCGCCGTGGTACAAGTCGATGACGCGGCCATTCGCGACGGCGAGCAATCCCGTCGCGTCACACAAAGCCGTCCGCTGGTGGCGCAACGCCCCATGCGTACCTTCTGCGTCGCGCGGTATCCGCTGATGCAGTGCGCTGCCCGAAATACCAACGGAAGGCGCCAATACTCCGAGCGGAATCCGCACTTCCAGCTTCTTCTCCATTGTCCTGTACAGGTAGTGGTCCTTCGCCAAAACCTTCGAAAAAAATCCCTATCTCTAACAGTAGCCCCTACGGACATGGCTACACTCGGATCCGTAAATAACGTCGTTAAATACGGATCCATCCGTATCACTGTTGGCCAATGGCTCCACATTCCGCAAAGAGTCCAAAGCATGAAGACTGTCGCGCTCGTGAGCGGCGGCAAGGACAGCTGCTTTGCCATGATGGAGAGCGTGCGCTACGGCCACGAGATCGTCTGCCTCGCGCACTTGCAGCCGCCACCACATCTCGCGCCCGAGGACCAAGAGATTGACTCGTTCATGTACCAGTCGGTGGGCCACAATGTCGTCGCACTGATTGCCGAGAGCATGCGCAAGCCACTCGTGACTGGAACCATCTCGGGCAAGGCCATCTCGACCGATATCGACTATACGACGACCACCGAGGGCGACGAGGTCGAGGATCTGCTGCGTCTACTGGAAAATGTCATACGTCAGTACCCCGACATCGAGGGCGTGTGCACGGGTGCGATCTTATCGTCGTACCAGCGCAACCGCGTCGAGAATGTGTGCGCGCGGCTCGGGCTCACATCGCTTGGGTATTTGTGGCGCCGGGACCAGGAGGAGCTGCTCGGCGAGATGGTCGATGCTGGAGTCGAGGCGATTCTCGTCAAAGTCGCGGCCATTGGCCTCGCGCCGCGCAAACACCTCGGCCGCACGATCGCCGAGCTGCAAATGGATTTACTCAGTTTGGTGCGTGGAGAATTTCTCCATGATATAAGGCATCTTGGAGAGAGAACTGACGGGGTTTTTACTGGGTATGGTAGCAAGAACAATACGAGCTCAACGTGTGCGGCGAAGGCGGCGAGTACGAGTCGCTCACGCTCGACTGCCCGCTTTTCCACAAGCGCATCGTCGTGTACGTTACCGTGAGAGCCAAACGCTCTCCTATGGATTATCCTCCTGACGTTGACGGTGTTTGTAAAATACTAGGGATTCTTCTCGCACGGTGCTCCACTCGGACGACTACTTTGCGCCCGTGGCGTTTCTCGTGATTGACGCATGCCATCTCGAAGACAAAGATCCCATCGACGAGGACGCACTGCGGCCCTACACACCAGCGTACGCACCTTTTGTCGCTTCGCCCTCTCCATCATCCGCGGCTACGCCAAGCCCCACGCAGGCACTCGCACTCGTCCCCAGCAGTCTCCATCTCCCGACCGTTCGCTCGTTCCGCAACCAGTTCTTTCTCAGCGGCGTCATGAGCTCGAACAGTTCAAATCAGACGCTGGAGCAAGAGATCGCCGACGTCTTTGCCCGGGCCATCGCGACGCTTGCGCTCCACAGTCTCACACTGGAAGACGCGTGCTTTGTCCACCTCTACGTGCGCGACATGAGTGACTTTGCTCATATTAATGCCGCGTACTGCCAGTACTTTGGTCAGCACATGCCGCCGTCGCGCAGCTGCGTCGAGCTCGGCTCGCTTCCAGCACGCGTGCTCGTTGACTGCTTTCTGCTCCACGGCAGCGACGCGGCCAAGCGCGAGACCCCGCGCAGTGCGATGCGCGACGTGCTCCACATCAAGAGCCTCTCGACGTGGGCACCGAATTGCATTGGTCCCTATAGCCAAGCCAATATCCTCCACAAGTCGCTGATCCTGCTGGCGGGCCAAGTCGCGTTCGAGCCGGCGACCATGCAACTCATGGGCGCGACCCATCTCGAGCAGACTCAGCAATCGCTCCGTAATGCCGCCCACGTGCTGAACGCACTGGCGTCCAATCTGCGCCACGTGAGCTGTGCCGTGCTGTACGTGACGCGCGGCGACTTGAAAATCACGGACGCGGTCGCGGTCGAGGCGCGTCGTGTGCTGATCTCGAATGCCGGTGTGCGGGACGCGTTTGAAAATGCCTACAACAGTTCCGAAAGCGACGACGAGGTCGACAAGCCGCAAGCTCTTAGGGCGTTGGCGAGCCACGCGCCATTGCTGGTCGTGCAGCTCTCACGCTTGCCACGCGACGCGCTGGTCGAGGCCGAGCTGCAGGCGCTCACCCATGCGCCGGTCAAGTCTCTACAGCCAGCGTCCAAGACACTGGATGGATTCGAAGCAAACGGATGGACCTTCCAGGCACAGTACTGTACAATCACGCGCAGCCTGTGCCACGTGGTCTGCACGGCGACGCAGGCTTGGGGAGGCTGCGAGTCAGTGACGACGGCGTGCCGTGGGTTATTGTTGGCGGTGCAGCACGCGTTCCACGCCGCCGAGATGCCGTGGGATCGCCTGGGACACCTCCGCGTGTTTTACGTGCCCAGTGAAGCGACGACCAGTGAAGCGACCATTGCAACCGCTCTCTACGAGGCTTTGTCGACGGGGATCGAAACGCAGCAGCTGGAGATGCCGGCGCTCACGTTTGTCCCCGTGGAAGCGATTCAGAACGACGCACAAATCGCACTCCAGGTCACGGCGCAGGATCTCGACAAGTTGGAAACCGACCTATGGCTTCGGAAACAGGTTTAGTCATGCTAGTAGATATACTCTTTCTTGGAGGTTGATTGGGGAAAAGAATGCTTCGGTTCGTGGTAATTGGGCTGTTAGGAGTCCGGCTGTACTGTCTTGGTGGATCGATTCTAGTGTCGTCGCTTGGAGCTGCTGCTGCCACCGCCCCGACTATCGCTATTGCGATCGCCACCACCGCCACTCGAGCTTTCGTCTCGGGACTTGCGCTTTCGGGAATCACGGTCGCGGGACCGCGAGCGTCCGCCTCGATCACGGCCACTCTCTTTGTCCTGGTCACGATCACTTCGACCTCGTTCCCGATCACGATCCGAGCGAGGCCGTTCCCGTTCTCGGTCTCGATCACGATCGCGGTCGCGGCCTCCATCACTGCGTTCCCGCTCGCTTCGGTCCTTGTCACGATCGCTGCGGCCTCGACCCTCACGATCACGGTCCCGTGCGTCGCGCCCACCACCACCACTACTGGGTGCGTCCTTGTCTCGGTCACGCCGTCCGCGAGATCTTGACCGCGACCGATCGCGTGCGGTCGATTGGCTGGGCTCGCGCGAGCGGCTATCTCCACGCGCCGAGCTGCGGTCGTCGCGACTGCTGTTGTCATCTCGATCATAGCCTCCGCGCCCACCACGGCCACCACGGCCTCCACCACGACCGCGACCACCACGACCACCTCGGTCGTCACCCATCCAGCCGCCTGCTCCACCAGGTGGGGGTCCATTCTGTCCGGGCCAAAAGCCCGGCGGCGGCGCACCATTCCAACCGGACGGCGGACGCCCCATGAACCCGGGCGGCGGACCACGCCCACCCATGGGTGGTGGAGGACCCATGCCGGGGTGCCACCCGTGCGGCGGCGGCATGAACCCCATCGGTCCAGGCGGTCCCCCACCAGCAGGACCACCCATCGGCCCCCACTGCCCCGGTGGTGGCGGGCCCGCATTCCCTTCTTGCTTTACAGACGGATCCGTCTTGACAGCATCTTGGGACGCCGACGCCGCGGCAGCAGCTGCGTTGGCCGCCGACACGGACTGGCGTGCGGCCTGTTCACGGGATTTTTCCACAGCGAGCTGACGTCGCAGCCGGATCTGCTTGGCGGCATAGTCCTAATTGGGAACCAACAAATCACACAAATCAGTACTCGCTTTCGTCATCGCTTGTCCCACTTGCTCCTAACGTACCCGCCACGAATGCTCGTCAAAGCCATAGTTGAAATAGTCGGAAATGTCGACGCCGGGTTTCCGCCACGGCTTGTCTTCGAGCATGTCAATGTCGACGTCAAACGCCGTGCGGCGGCCGCCAAACATGCCCACACTTTCTTCGCCCTGGTCATCGTCGTCGCCAGACTTTTGGGCGTTTGTTGCCGTGTGTTGGCCGCCGGGGCCGCCGGGACCACCGCCTCCGAAATGGCCGCGCACGTACCGGTTCGACCCCGTGAACCGCAATGCCGGCTTGCCCTTGGCGTCGTTCGTGAGCGTGATCGCGACTTCCTCTTCGTCGTCGTCGTCGTCATCGTCATCCGCCGCCGTCGCCGCCGCTGCCGCAGTAGAGGAGAGAACGGCCTTCTTGTCGTCGGTCGCGTGGAGCTTGATCGCGACGCCGCCGTACAACTCGTCGTCTTCGTCGACCATGGCCATGGACGGCGCTGGCGCTGGTGCTGCCGGGACTAATACACGGACGCACAACGTCAGTATATACACCAACACTATAGAGTACGAGGTATTGAATATGGGTACCTGGCTCGCGCTTGACGTCGCCAGCGGGCCGTGGCGCCGACGTCGTGATCATCACGTCGCCGCCAAACTCATCGTCCTGTTTGTTCCAGCAACATTCCACACACAAAAACGACACGGTTAGACTCGCCACACATTGAAGAATGCAACTAGCGCACTAGCAACGGCGCTTGGCCGCTGCATCGCCCAGTAGGAAAGACACACGCGACACGCACCTCCATTTTGGTCGCAGCTTTGGCGTCGCCTGGAGTTTCCCTTCGGAAGCGCGCGGCAATTTATCCCCCTGCAATCCCTTGGGGCGAAGTAGTACTGTATCCTGTTCTCTAAAGTACGAATGTGCACTTGGAAGCCGGGAGGAGGTGTGTTTTTGGGTGATTGGGTTTTTCCAAACGTGACTTGGGTTTTGTATGGGCTTGCCCGTGGCGCCTTCGCGGCCAATAGTTTGTGACGGTGTATGTTGGTGGCTGGAGTCGTGTCTGGGGACTTTGGAGCTCCCCAGTTCTTGTCTCGTTCGAGGGTGAATCTGCAGGTAAGGTGATGCTGTATGATGGGCGGCCCCGTGTGTGTCTACTGTCCGCGCGTCCACCGCTATGGTCGTCTGGTGACGTGAACCGAGAAGTCTGCTTCCTGCTCGCGCGATTCGGGTTCGAAACGGGTTAGAAGATCGTGCGTAATGGGCGATCCAAAAATCCATTGCTTTCTAGACGGCGTGAGACGAGTGCCGAATGAGCGTCCTGTGGCGACGTTTAAAGCGATGTCATGGCGTCTTGGCAGCAGAGAGGGAGCGTGTGGACCCAGCGCTGTCAACACGTCGGAAGCAGCTTTCGACGACCATTATTGAGCGAGAAACCGAGCAGAACAGGCAAATGCGGTGACCGGCGACGGCCAGCTCCAGCGTCTCTTGGTTGATACCAGCGATCGTAACTTGCGTGATCTCGTGCGGGCCGTCGACGCATACGGCGCGAGCGTGGGCGTGACGTGGACAATATGACACGGCGGGGCACCCATCTTCGCGAAACGATACTGAGAGAGGAAAGGCTAACTGTGTTGGTGACCGCCCCGTAGAAAACAACATGCCGCACTCGTTTGGTTACCGCGCGCGTACGCGCCAGATGTTCTCGCGGGCGTTCCGCCAGAGTGGTGTGATCAACCTCTCGACGTACATGCGCATCTTCAAGGTTGGCGACTACGTGGACATCAAGGCCAACGCCGCGATCCACAAGGGTATGCCGCACAAGTTTTACCACGGCCGCACGGGCCGCGTGTTCAACGTCACCAAGCGTGCCGTCGGCGTGCGTGTGAACAAGATTGTGGGCAACCGCGTGATCCACAAGCACATTAATGTGCGCATTGAGCATGTGCACCAGTCCAAGTGCCGTCAGGGATTCCTCAACCGTGTCAAGGAGAACGAGTTGAAGAAGAAGGAGGCCCGTGCCACCGGTGGTATGTTGCTGTGTCGATGACTTGCATGATGACTTAATGGATGTCGACTGACGAATTGCCTTGGTGAATCACTAGTCCGCGCCGATATCAAGCGTGTGCCGGTCCAGCCCAAGGGCGCCTACACGCTCAAGACCAAGAAGGTCTTGCCCATGACCATGGCCCCGCAGCCGTTCGTCGACCTCATGTAAGCGGTCGTTGGCGTGCGAGGAGTGGCAGCGCTGGTGGTGGTAGTGGTGGTCGTTGCGACGTGTGTGTAACTCGACTATTGCAGCCTGTGGCAAGAGCGAGTGGAGATGGCTTTCTCTCTCTTGCGACACGGCGCGCGGCCATTGTATCTCACTGTTCGGACACAAGAATACCAAAACGACGCAAGTGTTGGCATCCCAATACAAGCAAGAACGAGTCAAATCTCTCCCCTTGTCATTCGTCGTGTTCCCCAGCTTTGAGCTCTCCATCTTGCTCCATCCTGTTGGAGCAGCTCTTTTCGTACTTTACCGAAGATGGCACAAAAGAAAGGCGTCACTCGCCAATGTCACTCATCAGAGGGAATTTTGTCGAAGAGGTGGGTCATTTTCGCCACAAAGGTGATCTGGCGTCGTTTGGCGAATATGGCGACGCCGACGGCAATGCCCGAGGCCGATATGGAGCAGTATGCACAGGTAGAGAGGGACTAAAGTTAGGCCCACATAATCATAGATGGAAAGTTCTAACGTGATAGGGATTGCTGCTGCGCAGATGCTGGACGATCTGTGGGAGAAGGATCCACAGGCGTACGAGCAGTTTATGCAAATGATGCGCGACCAAGTCGAGGCCGCGGGTCTGGGCGGGGGTACCAGCAGTGGCAATGGCGACGGACTTAACCAGCAACTACCAGCAGACGCAGTGACGTCGATGATGGATCGGATCAAGAGTGCAGCCAGTGGGGAGGCGACTGGCGCAGCGGCAGGCGATGGTAACTACAGTAGATCTTTACCTCATCAGGAGGACCGACACGACTAACCGGGAAGCTGGTTGTATATTGCAGCGTTCAAGCCCGTGTTTCCAGGCAACAAAGTCATGGAGAAGGACGGCATCACGGCCAAGCAAGAGGGCGTACGTGTGGGCACAATTGGCGTCTGTCTGGCTTTCGTAGGATGGAATTACTAAGCAGGCGTCCACTATTTGTAGATCCACATTGATGTGACGCCTGGTTTCGTGATGAAGACTACCGACATGCACAAGAAGCAAAAAGTGTTTGTCAATATTTGCCACTCGAGTGCTATCCAGACGTTCTCGCAGCGCACGCAGCTCGATGAGGAAGGCAACGAACAAGAGGTGCGATCGTAATTCTCTCCTTGTCCCATTTTGATATTCAACGCACTGTCCTACTATAGGGCGTCCACGTGCCGCTAAGTCTCGGTGCGCCACACGAAGTGGAAGACAAGAGCGGTAACAAAGCCATTGCATTTGACGTCGCAGTGAACACGCAAGTCGTCGACGACTGCCAAAGCGACCCAACCGGCGCGTTCCGCAACTTTGTGTGTGAACTCGCGATCGAGTACATTGATCAAAAGTACAAGATTCAATTAGACCCACGGTACAAGCTCCCCAAGCTCACATACCGTGGGACACTGCCGCCGCCCAAGCACTATATCCGCAAAGAGCAAAAGCCCATTATTGAAGAAGTCACTACACCACTACCAGCTTCGTCGACCACGAAGAAGAAGGACACGCCAGCGACAGCTACAGCCACGTACGAGCTCTACGAGCTCAGGGATAGAGCTGGTGATCGCGTGGCCTGTTTGCGTGTGGCTGCTGTCGATGCGACGGGCACGGCGCTCTCCAAGGAGATGCTAGACCGCGCCGGCTCGCACGTGGCGATTCGCGTTCGATTCGAGACACCAGTCATAAACCCCGACGAGATTGAGTTGGAATTACGAGCGGAACACTTTGGAGTCAAGGCGGAGGGACATCGAGACCTCGCGTTCTATTTGCCGTTTCCAGTGGTCGTAGAGGAAGCCCACGTGACGCTCGATCGGTCCACGAATACGCTCGAGCTGGTCGCTCTGATCGACAAGACGTGGACAGAGACCGAGCCTGACTGCGGGTCGGCGCCGTGGCTCTTGGCGCAAGCACTCCACGATGAAGACGACAAAGCCGAGAAGGCAACACACTCACAGCAGACGACGGCGGATGCGGAGACTCCCAAGTCACTGGTCGAGATGTTTCATCTGGCCATGCCGTCGGTCCAACATACCAGTCAAACGCTTCAGACCGGTGGGGATACCTTCTCCACGAGGCCTCAGTGGGACCCCGTAGACGAGGACGACGAGCTCCCCGAGGACCGCTTCCATCGCAAAGACATGCTGTCGATGCACATTCTCGAGCAGCGCAAGAAAGAACGGCAGCAGAAAGCGACCGAGGCCGACGCGACACGCAAGACAGAGCGTGCCGAGGTCGAGACGAAGCAACGCGCCGCTCAAGCCGCAGGCAAGACATGGCAAGAAATGTACCCAAACGAACCCGAGACGACGTACGTCGACTTTGAAGAGATTGTCAAGCAGGACAAGCAGCGACGACTGGAGGAGACGTCTGAGCCAGAGGACGTGGCGGCAACGGAATGCATTGCCAACGAGACGGCCAAGCAAGTCGCTGCGGCGTGGTTGATCGAGAAGGAGACCCACGGGCTCACGCTCCAATCCGCGCTGGCATTTGATCTCCTCGACTAGTGCTACCAAGTGCAAAGATACTCGGTGAGAATGAACAGAAAACCTGATCTACCATTTTTTTCTCTCCTCTCGCGTTTTGCATTTGGAAGACGGATTGGTTCTAACTTACTTCGTCGCATAGTTGCGGTCGCCAAAGATCGTCGAGCCGATGCGAACAAATGTACTGCCACACGCAATCTACAAAAGAGATTACCCATCAGTATTTCTATCGTCACGTACTCGATATTCCAGAAAATCCCCAACCGCACCGCCAATTCAAAGTCTCCCGACATGCCCATGCTCAAGCCCAGCTCGGACTCGCTCTTGCCCAGCACGTCGGCGATGCTCTTGCGGTTCGCGACAAGACGCTCAAAGCACTCGCTTGTCGTGTCACCATAGCGGCCAATGGTCATGAGCCCGAGCAGCGTGAGGTGCTCGCACGCGCCGACAATGTGCTGCGCCAATTCGACCGATTCCTCGAGCGTCGTCGTGCCGCTCTTTTGGTCCTCACCGCTCGTGTTGATCTGCAGCATGACATTCAGCTTGGTCTGGCGGAATTCACCCGAGGCCTTGTTGAGCGCATTCGCAATCTTGATCGAGTCGACCGTCTCGACGACATAGAGGCTCGGCACGTCGCGCACGAGCGCCTTGGCCTTGTTGGACTGCACGTGGCCAATGTAGTGCCACTTGATATCTGCTGGCAAGACCTCGGCCTTTTGGATCAGTTCCTGGATCTACAGATACAACACAACATTAGTCCACAGTCGGGGCTGAAGATTCGGACAAGGAAGGCGCAAAGCGCCGTACATAGTTTTCGCCAAAGTGGCGCTGGTCCTGCTCGTACGCGGCCTGGAGATCTTCGATCGGCTTGGTCTTGCTCACGGCCACGAGTGTGCACGGCTGCTTGTGCGTGCTCTGGGCGATGGCCTGCGCCACACGCGTGCGCACGGCTTGGAGGTTCTTGGCCACTGTACTCGCCATGATAGTTGTCGGGAATGGGTTTCGGTGGACTTCCGACAGAGCCACGGCGGTTGGGGATCTCATGAGTTCGCGCCACCACCAGAACATGATATGTTGTGGCTACAGTCACAAACCAAAAGCTCAAGTGGCACTCGAACGAGGGTTTGACAGTCCACTATTCAACACTTAACAGTAGATTTGCATATTTATCGTAAAATAGTACCGCAACCCGTTGGCGTCACACGTCGCAGTTTTCGCCCCCCGTAATTTGCGAGAGTAAATCTTGACATGAAAAAAAGACCGCGCTCACGACGAGCCCCACAAGCCCCATCATGCCACCGAGCAGCACTGGCAGTTTGTGCCCCATCGATGTCTCCACTACGGTGGCGCCGACCGCATAGTTGAGAAGAGACCCAACGCTGCTGACAGCATTGAGCGTACCAACGTAGACGCCAATGGCTTGCTGGTCGCCCATGACGTGGACGCACAGCGGCACGACGAGCGTAAAGAGAATGTACTGCGACAACGCCACGAGCACAACAATCAGAACGTTAAGCGAGACAACCTTGGAAAAGGCCATTGCGATCAGACACGCCTGCAGCGTCAGTGCCCCCGTCACGACCGACCTCTCGCCAATGCGTTGCACGACCACAGGCAACAGCAACAACAGCGCACACCCGACAAGATCACTCACATAATTGACTGCGCCCATGATGAGCTCGACGCCGGGGTTGAGGTCGTATAGCACTTGGTCGCAATGGGGCGTACAGCTGCCGCCGTCGCCGTACACGACGAAGGTCGTGGCTGCTGTACGTACTGAAGCCGTACGCCGCACAGAACAAGATGAATCCAAACACGGCGAGTGCATGCGGCGGTGAACGCAGCTCCGAGAAGACTGTGCACATACACGCCGAATGCCGGAGTCGATAGCGGCGTTACCTTGACGGCGAACCACACGACCACGAGATACACGACCATGATAAGCGAGAGCATACCCAAGAACAAATGGAGTGTCAAGTGGATAACCCCCGACAACTCCATGCATGCCGAGGCTGCGAGGCTACCGACAATGCCCCAGCACTGGCCCAACACGGCACCGGTCGTCTGGCGGTCACCAGCGATATCAGCGACCAGTAGCATCGCCGATATCTGCACGACGTTGACCGTGATGTCCATCCACAGGTAAAAGAAGACGGCGAGGAGCGTCGTCCACGTGCGGCTCGTCGGGACACCTTCCGTGGTCGGCGTTGGCGGCCTCGTCAGCATTCCCTCTATTGTAAGTGTATGGTGCTGCACAGCAAAAGATGATGCAAAGTAAATGAATTGGACGGTGGGCATTGAGCGCTCATTCTCGTTTTCTCTCCTACCCACGCTGCGGCTTTCCATCCAGCATAGCATACACTCAGCGCAGATTCCCTTCTCCCTTGCCTTAAAGCGAGTACATCTTGACGTGGAAAAAGACTGCGCACACGACAAGCCCGACAAGCCCGAGGATGCCTCCCATCAGCACGGGCAGTTGGAATTGCAACGACGTGTTGACCATCGCAGCGCCGACCGCAAACGTGATGAGCGAGCCAACGCTCGTGACCGAGTTGAGCACGCCGACGTAGACGCCAATGGCGTTCTGGTCGCCCAGGACGTGGACGCAGAGCGGCACGACAAGCGTCGAGAGGATGTCGTGCGAGAGTGCGACGAGTACGACGATCACGGCGTTGACAGCGACGATCTTGGAAAAGGCCATGGCGATCAGACACGCCTGTGGTACGAGCACCACGGCCACGACCCATTTGATACCGACACGTTTTACGACCAGCGGCAGCACGAGCAGCAACGTACACCCAAGGGCCGACGACACGTAGCTGAGTACGTTGGCAATGTCCTCGCCGCGGGCGTAGTTGTCTAGTGACTGTGGGCAATTGGGGAAGCATTTGGAGATGTCGTCGGGCTCGTCTTTGTAGACAAAGAACCCAAAGAACAAGGCAATGTTGCCAGCGTACATGACAAAACCGACCGCCGCGAAAAGCGTAGCGACACCAAACACGGCGAGTGTGAGCGGCAGCGCGCGTAGGTTCGAGAAGATAGAGCTACACGACGCCCCAATTCGGGCCAACGCCGAGGTCGTGGGCGTGTCTGCTGCGGACACACGTGGCGTTTCCTTGACGGCGACACACAAGACCACAAGACTCACGGCCAGGACGCCCGAGAGCATACCCAAGAACGCGTAATGAGAGAGGTGGGCCGGCCCCCAGAGTTCGGTGTACGCCGACAAGAGCAGACTGCCAACCCAGCACAGCGCCCGTGACCTGGCGGTCACCAGCAACATCAGCGACGAGCAACACCGACGTGGCATGCAGGATGTAGACTGTGACGTCCATCCAGAAGAAGAAACACGCGGCCAAGATGGCCGTGTACGTGTGGCTCGACCGTGTTCCTGGCCAGCCATCACCGGTATCCCCAAGGGCCTCACCCATTTCACGAATGAACGCCATGGGGATCCAACACACGATCGTGAGCACACCGGCCCACACGAGAAACGGACGCCGGCGTCCCCATTTGTTGGTACTGCGGTCGCTCATGGCACCAATGATTGGCCCGACGAGAATGCCCGACACCATGCCAGCGATCTGCGTGAATTGGACAGTCGACCGGGGCAGCATCCGTCCGAGAAACGGACCGAGTGCGGCCCACTGCTCGGCCCACGCCATCTGAATGGCCATGCGGGGCATCGACGCGACCAGCAGCAGGAGCAGGGAGACACGACGCGTCTCGCGCGGCTCCGTGTTGACGCTGCCGCTGTCCTTGGGCGACGAGTGGCCGTCATAGGTCGTGACAGTCGGTGCAGCCTCGAGGTCCTTCATGCTGGAGAAGATAGAGCTTGTTGTAGTCTTGTTGGTGATGGATCGAAATCGAATGTGACTCTGGTGCCATGCCACCATACATGGGCTACTTACTACTCGGCCATGGTGTGGCTGTGCCATAGGAAGCAAGGAGAGAACGCCGCCTACTTAGACAATAGTAGTTACACTGTGGTGTGGTCGTGGCGGCGTGCTGTGTCACACGCACCCATCTTCTTCCCCGGAACACTTAGACTTCCCTACTGTACACACGTTACAGGTACCTGGAACATGAGCCCATCGACACCCACACCCACTTCAACAAGACTTAATAGTGTGCTCGGTCGCTTCATACAGTACAGCACGAGACGACCCGATTGGATCACTTTTAATTACATACTTACATAACGGAACGCACTGTCTTTCAGCGTCGAAGTCTAAAATGCAGTGTCGAGGTTGCAATCCACGCTTCTGTAGGCTCTGCAACAAACTGGGGGCAGACGACAAAGTAAGGCTCGAAAGGGAAACCGACCATAATGCCCATTTCAATAACGTCGCGTCGAACCGTAACCTCATCCTTGGACTGCAGATGCAGATGCGTATCGCCCCCCACTCATGTGTGGGTTTTAAAAAAACACTTGGCAGGGAAGGAGGCACATCGACTACGCTGACGGATTGCAAGACCAAACTTGGTTCGTCCTCGACGGTTCTTTGATCACCACTAATCTGGGTTCCCTTTGGTGTGCTGGCTCGCCGCACACCGTATTCGCATCCGCTTTACGCGCAAATCTGGAGTAAAGATTCGAGATCGTGCATCGCTCGGATACCAAAAGGCTGCGTGAGACACAAACTACTGTTTTCCATCTCTCCTTAAAGAGGCACGTGGGGGCAAAGAGCAGGTTCATTCACACGTTATGCCGGACCCGATGGGCCTTGCTGTGGGCCGAGGAAGCGATGATGCTGATGAGCGAGTCGGGCCGAGAGAAGGGCCAGTGAGGCCAGGCCCCGAATGAAATGGTAGAACGCGTGAATGAACTGCATGCGCGCCCACGGGATCGGAATGTCACCTACGCATAAACGGCATGGAGAATACAGCTTAGTAGCACAGCCCTTGGCGGGTACTCACATGTCTCGCGTTGGTTGCGCGTCGAGTAGCGAGGCGGAACCGCAGCGAACGTAGCCGAGCGATCGAAGGTCGCCACTGAGCAGGATCTCTGTGCCTGTAGTCAGCAAAGTCGCCCGCACGAGTGAGCTGTCGTGTCGAGCAGACTCCAGCACGGTCGAGGCGGCCGCGCGACCGACAAATGTGGCGTCGGACCAACGCGTGTGGCGAGCCGTCGTGGACGAAACTCCCGGGTGGCGGCCGTCTCGTGCTACCGCCTTCGGACGGACCCTGGACGACTTGCTGGGACCTCGATCGCCGAGCTGGAACGGGCAGTCGATGGCGCATATGCTGGACACGGACCCGCCGTTTTGCTAAGCGTCCTTGGAGGGCGCGAGAGTAGCCCCCAAATGGAGACGTAGTCGACGCGAGAGCGACTGAGACGGAAGGGAGGCGGCGGCGCCGTAGAAGCCGTGTTCGAAACGGGCGGCCGCCTCACGTACTGCGCTGCCCGACGATGACGCTTGTGTTGGCGTGCCGATGATGGCGACGCTGGAGTTGATCGCGACGAGGTCGGAGCTTGAGGGCAGCACAGCGCTCGAGCAAAACGGCGAATGACTTGCTCTTCAGACTACTCTACACCTATCCAAGGAAAACCTCATCCAGCGGACTGGCAGGGTGAAAACCTCAGCTACCTTGGTTGGCCGAGAGCCGCACGCGCCGGACTTGGAACAGAGGCCGGACATGCTGATATGATGATGTGATGACGTGGTGCCTCCATCCGTCGTCCGGAAAACGCGTTTTCCCGGCGCCCTCGGCTCTCGGAAAACCTTCCGTCCCCGATTGATACCAGGAAAATGGATACAGTCACAATCTTGGTTGCCACTCAAGCGAGGTAAATAGAGCCTACTAAATTGAGTTATTACTGGATGTTGAAGTTTGTAGCGTAAATCACTTTGTGATTTGGGCTCATTCATCGCACTCGTCGCACATTAGACGCCCATACGAAAGGCAGTCACTAGAGAGCATACAACTTGACGTGGATAAAGACGGCACTCACAACCAAACCAATAAAGCCCATGACACCACCGAGCAGCACCAGCAATCGGTAGCCCATTGAAGTCTCGACCACGGCGGCACCGACCGCAAAGTTGAGCAGCTGCCCAAAGCAGCTCGCCGAGTTAAGCGCGCCGACGTAGACGCCAATGTCTGCATGGCCGCCCAGGACGTGCACAATGAGCGGCACGACGAGCGCAAACACGACACACTGCGAGAGCGACGCGAGCAGGACAATGCCAACGTCTATAGCGACGACACTGGAGAACGCCTTGATGATCAGACACGCCTGTGGCACAAGCGAAAGCGTCAAGACCCACTTGGCGCCGACGCGCCGCACAAGGAGTGGCAGCAAGAGTGAGAAAGTACACCCGACGACTGCACACACGAGATCCAAGGCACCTTTGTTGTACGCCGTGAAGCCGTAGGCCGCACAGAAAAAGACGAGCCCATACACTGTCGACGTAGACGGCAGCGACCGTAGCCCGGAGTAAATAGTGTAAAACGCCTCGCCAATGCCTGCCAACGTTGACGTTTTGGTGACCGTCGCCGGGTCGCGCGGTGTTTCCTTGACGGCAACGCACACGACCACGAGGCACACGAGCATGACGCCCGAGAGCATGCCCAGAAACGAGTGGAGCGACAACTGGGCTGACCCCCCAGATCTCAATGTACGTCGACACGACGACGCTGCCTATGATGCCCCAGCCCTGGCCCAGCACGGCGCCCGTGGTCTGGCGGTCGCCGGCGATATCGGCCACCAAAAGAATCGCGGGCGTCTGCACGACGTTGACGGTAATGTCCATCCAAACGTTGAAGAACACGGTCCAGAACGCCGTACTAGTGTACGTGCGGCTCGTTGGGGTCGCGCTGCTGCCGTCGCCATAGTCGCCTCACCCTTTTCGCGTGTGTAGCCCATCAGGATCCAGCAGACAATGCTGAGAACGCCAGTGACGACCAAGAACGGCCGACGACACCCCCATTTGTTGGGGCAGGGGATATCCCATCCTATTCGGATCCTAATCATCCTAAAATTCCTAACATAAATTGAAAGCTAACGATGACTTTAGGAAGGTTTTAGGATGCGTTACACAGTTATCATAGCAGGTAGGAACCGAGTTTAGGATGTTATTAGGACACCTCTGACGTGGGATATGGTACACTGTACCAGGTAACGTATAGTAGTCGTCGGGGTCCGAAATAACACAGACGACACTGTGGGTTGACAGTGAGCATAACGAATGATATTTTGGAGTGTTCATTTTGATGGAAGCTCGCGGGTGCGAGTCGCGTAGACGCAGCAAACCCGTGCGGGGTGCCCGCGAAGCAGGGCCGTGCGGTATTTGCGGAGGCGGGCCCAGCGACGAGCTCCCCTGCGAGCGGACTCATGCCGACGACTCGATTCATCAATCTTGCGGGGGTCTGGGGGTGCAACCCCCATTGCAAACAGATGTATTATTAGCTTGACTTGTCCTAAAACCTTCCTAACAGAATCTGGTTGGTATTCCTAAAACCGTCCTAAAACTGTGTACAGGTATCTGTATCAGCCAAAGAGGCTAGTAAATAGGTTGTAATCTATATATATGACAGTTAGCTAACCACTTTTTTTAGGAATTTTAGGATGATTAGGAATGGAATAGGATAGGAAAACCAGCATCTTTGTTGGTGCTGCGGTCGCTCAGGACGCCAACGATGGGCGCCACGAGAATGCCCGACAAAGGCCCGACGATCTGCGTGAGTTGCACGGCAAAAAGTGGGCATCGTGCCGAGGTATGGGCCGAGAGCGGCCCACTGTGCGGCCCACGCCATCTGCGTGGCCATGCGCGGCATGGATGCGACTAGCAGGAGAAGTAGTGACGCGCAACGGCGCCTGTGGCGTCTGTCCTCCTCGTCAGGGTCGCTCTTGGGCGACAGGAACTCGGCAAAGGCTCTCGACGGTGCGGCTTCGAGGTCCTTCATGGCGCGATGCGGAATGCGAAGGGGTGTCTTTGAGAATCCCTGTACTCAGCAAAAAGCCTAGTCGAGGCTTTTGCTGAGACGCTGGCTGCTGGACGTTGAGGGG
>JAADVC010000659.1:0-17415 GCA_023334575.1 Pythium volutum
GACGACTCTATTCATCAATCTAAGTGCGGGGGTCTGGGGGTGCAACCCCCAGATTGTGCACTGTTATAAAGTGTTAGAATTGACAAGATGTGACTGTGATTTGTTTTGGGCCCCCACTTTTGTCACTCAAGTTCCTCTTTTGTCCATTAATTTCAAAAAGCCCCCACTTTTGTCAAAAGTCCTCGCGTGCGACTCGCACTCGCTGAGCGATTGATTACCAGCCACGAGGTCTGGGTACAGACCATCACTCTGTGCTACACTTGGGTACAAAAATCCATAGACTTACGATCGTCCATTCAATTCCATACCTGCCTAAAACGCTCACTGCCTTTCACATATTTTACTCAATAAACCCTCATATATTGATGTATTCACCAAGATGATAGAAACTGCCCAATCGATGCGGTGACGGAAAACTGTGATCCACCCACCAATGCCGCAATCGTTGAAGATTCCACGTCCGGCCACTGGCACCTTCTGGCGACCTCATGACGAGCCGCTTCTGATTAACGTGGGCGTCACGCCACGCATATTTTGTAACTTCGAACTATTTCTGCTGGTCCGCGTGCGCTGTCTGGCGTCGGTCTCACATTGCAATTCGCCACCACTCGAGCAACACCACACTACCAAGCACCCAAGTCTCCTCTACATCTGCTCCATGCATTCCACCACCACCCTCACCAGTTTCGTCGTGACGGCGTTCGCGCTGACAGCCGTCGCTGCCTACCCATGCAGCCAGTCCGAACAGCAAAGCGCGCTCGGTCTCTTTCGCTCGGCCGCGCAACGCTCGGGCTGTGCGCCGTACGCGCAGTTCGCGGCCGACGGCGGCGTCACGATCAACTGGTCGTGCGCCACGACGACCTGCACGCCCACTATGATGCAGCTCGCACTGCAATTGCCCAACTGCGAGTCGCCGTCCGATGGCAAGAACCGCAAGACGTCGCTCGAGAACTCGCTGTATACGCAGTGCCAGCTGTGCTCGCCCGACCAGCGCAACCAAATGAGCGCATTGTGGAAGGCTGCGGCGCAAACGTCGGCGTGTGCGCAGTACGCGACGGCCGGCGGTACGTACTTTCGGTGGCCGTGCTCGGCTTCGAGCTGCACGGCCGCGATCAAAGACATGGCCGACAAGATGCCGTCATGCTTTGTCGACGGGCAGAACGAGCGCACGCGCATTCTCAATAGTATCACGGCATGTACGCGCACGACGGTCGCGACCAGCACGCCGTCGCCGGCGTCCACGTCGTCGGGTGTCGGCACGACCAAGCCGTCGACGACGCGGCCACCGGTCGCAGCGGCAACGCCGTCTCCTCCGCGAGCGACCTCGACGCCTCCGCCAAAAGCCGGCGCCTCCAATGACGAGACGTCGTCGCCGTCGCCCAGTGGCTCGTCGACCACGTGCACGGCCACGCAGATCGACACGATGCTGTCGCTGTTTGTGGGCACGGCCAAGGGCACCAATTGCAAGAGCTACGGCACGGTCTCGTCATTCGGCGTGCGCATCACGGCGCCGTGCTCGTCGTCGTGCGTGACGTCGGACGTCACGGCGCTCGCCGACGCGCTGCCCGACTGTTACTATGCGTACGAAGGCGAAAACAAAAAGACGGCAGTCGAAAAGGAGCTCAACAAGTGCAAGCCCGTCTCGGGGCGAAGCCGTGTGCTGCAGAGCGAGAAATTTCTCTCGCTCCAAGTCGACTCCAATGACGGGATCAAGGACGCGGCATCGAACGGGTCGTCAAAAGTCGCAGCGACGACGCGTCCGCCGGCCATGTCTACTGCGTCGGCCTGGGGGAGAGCGACGTGGCTTGTCGGGGCACTGCTCGCACTCGCGATGGTCGCGGCTTGATACTATTGTAGAACGCCGAAGATGCGACCCGTAGGACCGACGGCGTACCGCTACTTAGTGCAACAAGAGATTGACGAGTTTAATCGAAATGACTTTCCAACAAATAGTTCTTTCTCTGCTCGACGTCCATCGTGGACGCCAACGTCGGACCATGAAACTGTATGCCGGCGCTGCCAGTATCGCAATGCGGTGAATGCATCGAGTTTGGACTAACAATGACAACGAGGAGCCCGTGAGAGTGAAGCTGCATTGCGCGTGGACGCCAGATTCGGCGGCCAGTGGCTGCATGGTAGCTGGTGGATTCGGCCTTTCGTTTCAGCACAGTGCTGCTGAATACTCTCCTTTCTCGCCCACCGGTAGTACTGCTCCCGCCTCTGAATTGTGTGGCATCCGTCAACAAGTAGAACGCTCACCATGACGTAGAGGTGCTGATCTATTGCACACACATATCGTTCGGGTATTTAAAAAATGCATTCATCCAGTCCATGCACAGCTCATATAACTACAAGGCAGCGACTGTGGTGAGCCCGAGCAATGCAATGGCGAGCCACGGTGCTCTAATCCAGGCCGATGGTACCTCTAGCTGATATAAGAATGTAGAGCATCGTCCTGCTCGCCTGGGCTGAGCCAAAGACGACTTCGAATGCCGCGAGTTGCGTGACTTTCCCCGAGCGCATACGGTATTTGTCTAAACGCTTTTGGTAGGCGTAGACATGGTCGCCACGACAGTACTCTACTGTGACAGCATGTCGTCAGCACCAACATGGGCAATGCGTCGCCGCTGATGCGCCCGCTCGACGGGGACGACGTCGTGCCTGCAAGCAGCGCGGCCTCATGGCCAGTGGGACGCACTTGGCGTGATGCACCGAACCGTTTCGAGCCAGCGTCTCGGCCTCGCCGTCGTCGTCGCCGTCGTCGCCACCACACGATTGGTACCGATATCCAGTTGAGCCAGTGGCTACTTTGGTGGCCGAGCTCGTTCGAGAGCGAGCGACGAGACCACAACTCGACGGCGCCGCGACCCAATAGGTTACAGTCCGTATCGGGGCTAAGCGCGCGATAAAATTGATCTACCTCCATTAACTGATGCGTCTTTTATTCAAAATTGATATGAGCGGAGTTGCGGAATGCTGATTACCTTAAACTTTGGATAAATCAGGTGCGCGCTTAGCTCCGAAACGGACTGTAACTGCAAGTCGCGTAGGCCTGCCACCAACACGCGACTGATCGCAGATCGCCAAGTGCAAATCCCTTCCGAGAGTGGGCGGCTGGGCAGGTGAGAAATAAAAGAGAACGGATATAAAGTGAGCTCTTGCACTGCTGCCCACGCAACCAGAACAGCGGCTCTGCGTGGAGGCCGACCGCGTCAAGGCTGTGGCGGCCACTGAGACCAAGCGAGCCAAGGAGCGGAAGGTCGCCGTGTCGTCTGCTGCTGCTGCTGCGCTAGTCTCAATCGTGCACAGTAGGAGCATTCTCTGTGGGGCCGACAGCACCTGCCGTCGGCGTACATACCTCCTCAAGGTCAGTGGAAAGGATCTCTCATGGGTTTTGCGGACTCTGACCTGCTGTATCTGTGTGGCATTGGAGTTGGTAGGATGGACGCGACAACGTTGTGCTCGAAAGGGTACCACACCGGACAGCGCTGCACGTGGCCAGCAGACGCTAGACGCCACGTACGTTAACATGCTGCGTCGGCTCGGCGACGTGGACGTTGCGCGGAAGAGCAGCACCGCCGTCCTTCAAAGCCGCCAAGGAGAAGAGCGGTGGCCCGCGGGAAACGTGAGCGTGCGACTGCATCTGGAGAGGAACGAGCAGCTCAGGAAAGCCCACGCAGAAGACGCTCGCGACCCATGTGGATCCGCTCTTGAGTTTACGCTCAAACGCCAAGACGCTCGAGTGCGCCACGAGCGTAGTCCGCAGCCGAACCTCTCGCGCGAGGACTTTCGGATGCGCCACCTGCTGACTATGAAAGCCCAGCGCGATGCTTTACGGCGTGTCGTATCTCAATCCACACGACCTCCACCGTTTGTGTGCATCTATACCTCCTCTCGGTACAAAGGATCGCTCGTGAGTTTTGGTGGGCTCTATCTGACTTTGGTGTGACTTTTTAGTTTTGGTTAGGACGCGCGTGGAAATCCGGTGATCGTTTGTAAGGTGGGCCTCCAGCTCGTCCTGAAGCGCGCGCGCGTGAAGGTGCGCCCTTGGCAACTGACCGACTTGTGCGATCGCTGCACGGCGCCCTTCGTCACGATTAAGGGGCGATTTCACGGCCTGCACGCACCCCACCAGTGTACTTCTCTCCGTGACTGAAGAAGCTGGTTGACAAGGTTCACACACCGCAAAGTTTTCCGCACAAGTATGGCGAAAGATGAAGCGCTCGCGACGCAGGATGCCGAAGATGTCTTGATGAAGCCGGCCGCCGATACCACACAGTATCGACCACGTCCAGATGGAGATCGACGCACATGTGCGAGCGTCTGTCCATGCGCCTCGGCGCTCGAGACTGGAAAAGTCGCGCTCAAGACGTCGCTTGCGACCACGCCTACCAGTCGTAGGGATCCGCAGTCGCTTGGTTATCCAAAACAAACTGCACCTTTGCACACTCACATACGTGTACTTTACTGTTGCTAATATACCTCAACTATGGCACAATATTGAACGCTTAATTCGCTACGGCCGAGCGACCCGTCCGGAGGAAGGGGACCTCCATGACGCACCCGCTTCTTTTGTTTGACCGACCCGTCCGGAGGAAGGGAACCTCCATGACGCACCCGCTGTTGCGCACCGCACGAGCCACAGCTTGTGGCACCGTGGTCTGCGCTTGACGCCCCATGTTTTAGAATGAACCCTTTTGTGAGCAGCTCAGAAAGCGAATGTGTACTATGAAGGACAGAATAATGTCCCTGAAGTCACGTCACGCACTGTTTTAGAATATTCGAGAAGCCGTTTGTAGCAGTTTAACGTTGGTGGAATTTCAAACCGTTAGGAACCGCTCCTGATTGGTTTTGTGCACGTACGTTCAGCACCGTGCGTAACCACTCGCTGTTCATCCTGTTTCCGCACAAATCCACGGAACGCGACACCATGGGCTTCCGCGGCGTC
The DNA here is from genome assembly GCA_023334575.1 of Pythium volutum. Lineage (NCBI taxonomy): Eukaryota > Oomycota > Peronosporomycetes > Pythiales > Pythiaceae > Pythium > Pythium volutum. The sequence continues at coordinate 4,949 of JAADVC010000659.1, forward strand.
TTGCTCTCCGTGCGTGAAGTGGCCAATACACTCACGGGTACAAATCACAACCTCTGAAGTATGCTGGACCGTCCAAATCGGTTCAGGCTCATGTGCTGAACTACGTGTAACCACCAAATGACTTCATTGTTCACCACAGCTTGTCGAATTGAGTTGGTCGACGTTGGAGTGAACGCTGGGTCGTTACTTTTCTACCCTAGAGCATGCGCTTCTATAATTCGCTTCCCTGCCAATGGCAAAGCGCCGTGCACTGCCACTTGGAAGCCGAACCACTGGCCGCCGTATACGGCGAGTACACCGACACCCGCGCGACTGTTTTCCATAGCTGTGATTCGCCATGGTTGATCGAGTATGGGCGAGTATCAGCGATAGTGCTGTTAAGACACAGGTGCAGACGGCACTAGGACACGGGGGAGGGTGAGTCTTGGTTTTTGTTTTGGGAAGGCGGGAATAAATTGAGATTTTAAGTGCAATTCGAGTCCGCTCCGCGAATCCAGATCATGTTTGTTTGCGGTGAGTGGATCATCAAAAAGCGTACGGTCCGAGGACTTCAGTGTGGACAGCTCCAATGGGTGCAATGCTAGTGTATCAATTGGAGAGAGAGTGATGGTCTGTCTCCAACTCTGCTTCAACCATCTTGTGGACCGGCTCACAGCAACAGAAGCATATCTCGATATCTCGGGTCACACCTCAACGATCCGTGCGGATAGGCGTTGGAATTGGTAAGAGATCCGCTCGTGGGTGGGTCAGTCGCGGAGACGTTGATGCCGTCGCTGACCACGTGGATGGGACGCTGAGTGTGAAGTTGCATTGCAGAAATTTAGCGGACTGATCCAGACATCCATAGATCATGGTGGCTGCGTAGTGCTCGGCTCACGGGGGGCGCAACTCTCTTTCTCCCTTATATTTATCAACTCCCCGCCCAGGTGGAAGTAACTGTGTGTCCTCGCCAACGTCGATCCATAACAGAGACGCGTCGTCCAGTATCAATATTTTGCAGTAAACTGCCCATAGTAGCCACAATTGCCGTTCCGTACTTTGACCTCTCGCGGACTGGTGCATTTCAAGGCCACGCCCCGAATGCAGCAAGGCAGCCCGCTTGCAGAACAGTACCCACTTGGCTCTGCCAGTGCTATCTCGGGATCCTCTCGATATCGACGAGCGGGCCAGCGCCAAGCTGGCCAGAGTGGGATGCGATAAGCACACTGGTTAAGATTGCGCATCAACGCGGCGGTGGCGCTAATACGCACGCAGGCAGAGACTTGAAACGTTCAACGAAGCAAACGGGTGATGGCTTCCCGTCTGCATAACGCCACAGTCCGTTTTCAATGCCTTGTACAATGCGTGATGAACCGACCTCCCTCGAGAGAATGAGTCGATCCTCATCGCGCTTTCAGAAAATCCTCAAACTCTCGTTGTGTGGTGGGAACTGAAACCGAGTTCTGAACCCGCAATAATATAGAAAGCGCACGTACAGTGTACACTGTACATTCCAAGTGCGAAATGCAGGGTTGGGTTCACTACGGATTTTCACAGTGAACCCTGTATTCCGCACTTGGTCACGGTGGGTGGACTGTATGAACGCGTGGGTGCAGGTGAGTGTGACTGTACAGTATCCGGATGGATATCGTGATGTTGAAGCAGCCATGCGATTCGGTTTTAGGAGGGGGCCTAATCAAGGATCCTTTCTGACAAGCGATGATTCGCTTCGACACCAAAATTTTGCCAGTGGCTAATAAAGTGGCGTCGTGTTGTGCAATCTGGACTGCGTGAAGTGTGGGGACATTGGCACCGCTGTTGGATAGAAAACGTTGGCCAGCCTCACCACAAAGACCACATTTCCAACAAAACGGAGCGGAAAAAGTTGTTTCCGCAATTGCCTCGTGATCTCTGCCACCATTTTCAGAATCCTTGGCCCCAATAAGCTCACTGACGACGTCTCAGCCAGTAGCCTCCCGCGTGGCAATCCGCACTATGTGGATACTGGTATCATTCGAAAATGCTGCGTCGAATGCTCTGGGTTTTTGCGATGGCCGAAGTGGATTCTGCTGGACATTTGCCAATAAACCCAACCAAACGTCTCAAACACAGAGGTGCCTGATAGTATCTTTCGGAAGGTTGCGTCAACGAGGTCAGTGAGAAGACCAGTCTTCGATATGCGACCAGCTGCGCTAATAAACGCGGATATACTCCATTTTGTCAACAATGCGACACACTGTGACCTGTGTTTTTGTGCATCGCTTTCTGGGAATGTCGAAAATCGCCATGTGTGCAAAAACTGTTCAGTGCTCTAGGGTTGTGACACACCCCGAGCCAACGGCGTCGCATTGGTCGAAATAGAGCACAACACTGCGCTCCCCTCCTAAACCCGATATGAATCCCACGACAAAAACCGATGCAAACAAAACCGCTGGGTCCCATTCCCATCAGTTTTTTCTCGCTCTTCTCTTTTCTCGCTTGGTTACTGTATTTCTTCGTGGGGTTTTATTCGATCGACCCTCTTCCACAGAGTGTCTTGCGTGCGAAGCAAACAAAGGCACAACTGGGCAGCGTCGAGTCGTCGACCGACGAACTGGTCGCTTCCAAGCAAAATAAAAGCAACAGCGAAGCGCTTTTCACTCGATCACTCCTCTTCCTCCAGGCAATAGAAGACAAAAAAAACGTAAAACGTTGGGAGAAAACAACCGACGCCACGAAACCCCTCTTGGACGGGTACGAGTATGGACCACAATATGCGGGACCGCGAGCCAAGCGGCCGGCGCCGCGCGAGCTCCAACTACTTTGAGCTGGAGGCCGATCGGCGGCGCAACAAGTCGGAGCGCAGCGAGTCGTTCAGCATGCGGCTCACGGGGCTCGACGTCGGCGCGAATCCGCCGTCCATTCTCACGGGCAGCCACGCCGGCATGGGCATGTACAGCGTCAAGAGCGGCGGTGTCGCTATCATGAGCGCAGGCAGCACGGCGCCCACGACGGGCGGCGGCGGCTACGGCCTCGACGACGACGAAGTGTCGATTGACTTTTGTTGTGAGACGCTCAAGGCGAAATTCGGCTTCCAGGAAGGCTCGGTCGCGAACCAACGCGAACACGTGTTGCTCTTGTTGGCGAACGGCAAGGCGCGCTGCAACCCGAACGACGCACCGGACAAGCACATTGTCGAGCTCCACAAGAAGCTCATGTCGAACTACCGCGAATGGACCAAGTTTCTCGGCTCGACGCCCATGTTTTTCAGCGCGAAACCCGACGGCACGACCAACCTCAAGCACCCGCTGCACATGGACATTATGCTCTACTTTCTCATTTGGGGCGAGTCGGGCAATGTGCGCCACATGCCCGAGTGCATTTGCTACTTGTTTCACCAGATGATGACCATGGTGAACCAGGACCCGCTCGCGCACGACCGCCACGACGAAGGCTGGTTTCTCACGGCCGTCGTGCGCCCCATTTGGAGCGAAGCGTCCAACATGAAGCGCCGCAACAAGATTAACAAGCCGCTCGAGCACGTCAAGATTCGCAACTATGACGACATTAACGAGTACTTTTGGAAGCCGCATTGCCTGACGATTCCCGTGGAGTCGGTCGGCACGGTGCTGACGGAGACCCACGGCAAGACGTTTTACGAGCACCGCAGTATCTTTACGCTCATGCTCAACTACTACCGCATCTTCCAGTTCAACCTCATGTTTCTCGTCGTGCTCACGGTGCTCGCGTTTTGCGTCACGGTCTCGCCGGACGGCGGCAAGACGGGCTTTGGCCAGTTTGGTCAGCTCGGCAACACGGTGTTTCCGTTTGAGAAGCGCGACCTCAAGCTCTCGCTGGTCTCGGTCGTCTTTTCGCTGGCCGGTTTGGGCTTTTTTAAGTGCGTGCTCGAGGTCGCCCACGGCTGGCACTTGCTGGTCTCGAGCGAGGCCAAGGCGTCGTCGTCGCGCTCGTTTACGTACGGCATGGCGCTTACGGCGCGTTTGATCTGGAACGGTGGCTTTTCCGCGCTCTTTGGCATCATGATGTTTGTGGCCTACAACGAGAAGCGCGACACGGAACTGCTCAACAAGTTTTCGCTCTTGGCCGGCGCTTTTGTGTGCCCCGGTCTGCTGGTCATGCTCGTGCAGGCGTTCGCACCGCAGCTCATCTCGGGCACGTTTGCAGCCAAGTTTGTACGCGAGGGCGCGAGCTCGTACGTGGGCCGCAACATTGCGCCGCCGTTCATGTACCGCATCCGATACATTATCTTCTGGCTCTTTTTGTGGGCGGTCAAGGCGATCGTGTCGTACTTTATCTTGGTGCGTCCGCTCATGCTGCCGTCGATCGCGATTTACCAAATGGACTTGAGCAAGACGTACCAGGGGGGCAACGTTGTGTCGTTTCACAACCTCGGCGTGATCCTCTCGCTGTGGCTGCCCGTCGTGTTTATTTTCAACTACGACACGCAGATTTACTTTACGATATTCCAGGCGCTCACGGGTGCGTTCATGGGCATGCTCATGAAGACGGGCGAGATCCGAGGTGTCAAGGAGATGACCAAGGCGTTCCGCGTCGCACCGCAGCTCTTTGACCAGAAGATTGTCACGAGCCTTGCGCGCTCGGCCGATGCCGCGGCCAACAGCATGGATAACTCGCGCGCCAGTGCGGTCGCTGCCGCGTACGAGTCGCAGATGATGCTCCGCTTTGTGGTCGTGTGGAACGAGATTGTCAACTCGTTTCGCGAAACGGATCTGCTTGATGACAAGGAAGCCGCGATTCTCCAGTACGACATCCGCAGCAACGGTGAAGTTTTCGAACCCGTGTTTCTTTCCGCGGGCAAGCTCGGGGAAGCGATGGAACTTGCCATGCGCTTGGACAAGGAAGGCAAGGGCGAGTCCCAGTTGCGCGTCAGTCTTGTCGAGAGCGACTGCCTGTCGGCGATCCGCAGCTTTTACACGGCCGGTTCGTTTGTGCTCGGTGCGTTGTTTGGCAACGACGATGCCGACATTATGGACGGCTTCCGCATGATTGAAGACATTGCGAGCTCGGGCGGCTTTATGAAGTCGTTCAACGTTGGTGAGCTGCCGCGGCTTCGCCTCGCGGCGTTGGAACTGCTCGAGGCCGTGCTCGATTTGGAAGATCCGGATGTCCCGTCGCAGCACATTCGCGATGCCAAGGTCCACAATCTTGGCGTGATACGCAACTTTGTGACCAAGATGGAGATGTTCCTCGGCACGCTCCAAGTGTTCTGCACGGATCCGGCGCTGCAGCGCAAGTTTGCCAACTCGAAGTTCTGCTCGCCCCCGAACGGCTATCTGTTTGCGACGCGTGGCCTCGTGAACCTGTTTTTCAGTGACACGGCGATGGGTGCGGCCACGCGCGCGTGCTTGCTCTTGTCTCTGGAACGCTCGGAAGCGATGCCTCGCTGTGGTGAAGCGGAGCGCCGATTGGGATTCTTCATGAAGTCGCTGGTGATGGACATTCCGCAGTTGCGCGCAATCAAGGAGATGCGATCGTTCTCGGTGGTCACGCCATTCTACGCCGAGACGGTGCTGTTCTCGTTGGAGGATCTGAACAATCCGCTGGTGAACCACCCGATTTTCCAGAAGGTCGAAGAAGATGGCAAGAACTTGACCATCCTCAAGTATCTGAGCAAGATCCACCCGGAAGAGTGGGAGAACTTTCTGGAACGCATTGATGTGAGCAGTGCCGAAGAAGCCCAGGCCAAGCACCCGCAAGAGATCCGTTTGTGGGCGTCGTACCGTGGTCAGACGCTGGCACGTACGGTGCAAGGCATGATGATGTACGAAGATGCAATCAAGATTCTCCACTGGCTCGAGATTGGCTCGAACCCGGGCAAGTCGGCCGAGCAGAAGCAGCGCCAGCTCCAGGATATGGTCCGCCTCAAGTTTTCGTACATTTGCGCGTGTCAAGTGTACGGGAAGCACAGTCGCGAGAACATGCAGCAAGCCGATGACATTGACTATTTGCTCCGCGAGTACCCGAACCTGCGTGTGGCGTACGTTGATGCGATCAAGATGCACGATGGCAAGACGGTGTTTGACACGGTGCTCATCAAGAGTGAAGGCAACGAGATTGTCGAGGTGTACCGGTACCAGCTTCCTGGAGATCCCATCTTGGGCGAAGGCAAGCCCGAGAACCAGAACAATGCACTCCAGTTTACGCGTGGCGAGTTTGTGCAGACCATCGACATGAACCAGGAACACTACTTTGAAGAGTGCTTGAAGATGCCGCAGCTTTTGCTGACTGCCGATCTGCACCCGTCGCGCAAGCCCGTCCAGATTATTGGTATGCGTGAGCATATCTTTACCGGTAACGCCTCGTCGCTCGCCAAGTTCAAGACGTGGCAAGAACTCGTGTTTGTCACGCTCTCGCAGCGTGTGCTCGCCAACCCGCTGTACTGCCGCATGCACTACGGTCACCCGGATGTGTTTGACAAGGTGCTCTCGATCACGCGTGGCGGTATGTCCAAGGCCAGTAAGGGCATCAACTTGTCGGAGGATGTGTTTGCCGGTTTCAACTGCACACTGCGCGGCGGTGTCGTGACGCACGTCGAGTTTATGCAGTGTGGCAAGGGTCGTGATGTCGCGCTGTCGCAGATTTCGATGTTTGAGGGCAAGCTCGCAAACGGTGCCGGTGAGACGTCGCTTGCGCGTGACGCCCACCGCATGGGCCAGTTCTTGGACTTCTTCCGTCTCAACTCGATGTACTATTCGCACACGGGTTTCTACTTTGCCACGTGGATGACCATTGTCACGACCTTCGTGTACATGTACTGCAAAGTGTACATTGCACTCGCTGGTGTGCAACGCGACGTCATCATCAACTTGGACAAGGTCGATATCATTAAGGCCAACACGCAGCTCAAGTTTGACAAGCGCGTGTTCAACGATGCCGACGCGGTTGTCAACACGCAGTTTTACATTCAAGCGGGTCTGTTTCTGTCGCTGCCGCTGATCGCTGTGTACTTTGGCGAAATGGGTCTTCGCCGTGGGTTTGTGCGGTTCATGGAAATGATCATCACGCTCGGCCCAGCCTTCTTCATTTTCCAAGTCGGCACGACGATGCACTACTTTGACAACAATCTTCTCCACGGCGAGGCGCAGTACAAGGCGACGGGACGTGGGTTCAAGATCACGCGAGAAACTTTCGTGCTGCTCTATAAAGCCTACGCGAGTAGCCATTACCGCAAGGCCTTTGAGCTCGTCGGGCTGTGTCTCGTGTACTTGACGTTTGGCGCGTTCAACATTTGCGACGAAAATCCGACCGACAACAAGTCGACGTACTTTCTCTTCTGCCAGACCTCGCAGGGCTTTGGAGTCCAGACCTTTGCGATTTGGGTCATTTCCGTGCTCTGGCTCATGTCGCCGTTTATCTTCAACACGGACGGTCTCGATTGGGAAAAGACCAAAGTCGACATTGGTGCGTGGGCCAAGTGGATGTACGCTGAAGAAAGCTATGTGGATGCCGACGCCGTCATGTGCGGTGGCTGGATTGGCTGGTGGAAGGGCGAGCTCGAGCCGTTTTACAACACCAAGCCCATTGCGCGTGTCACGGTCATTCTTCGTGAGAGCCGCCACTTTATTCTGCTGTGGTACGTCATCACGCTCAAGTGGAGCATGCTCTGTGTCGCGTATGTGTTTGGCGCCAGCGTCGTTTCGGTGCTCCTGTTTGGCGTGTTTGGCGCCCTGAACCTGACCAGCAAGTGCAAGCCGACGACGCGTGCCGGTCTGTACGGACTGTCGATTGCAATTGCCGGCACGGCGTTCTTTGTGGCTGCATCCTATGGGCTCGGCGCCAACACACGATCGGCCATGTCGATCTTTTTCGGGTACGTGGCCTCGCTGTACGGCATCAATGAGATGGCGCGCATGTGGAGCTTCCACGACTCGTCGATTGGCACAATCGGCATGTTCCAGCAGCTCGCGTTCTTTTTCGACTTCGTCTTCAGCGTCGCGATGATCATTCCGCTGTTTATCATGTCGGGCATTCCGTTTTTAAACGTGGTCCAGACGCGTATGATGTACAACAAGGGCTTTTCCGAAGTCGTCTCGGCCTCGTCGCAGTACGCGTTCTCTCTCGCGGCGTTTATGGGCATGCTCGGCGGTTTTGCCTGCGGTTGGCTGTTTTACCTTTTCACGACGCTCGAGACGTCGCCCGACTTTGTGGGCTATGTCACGACCTACAATCTGCTCGGCGACAAGGCCGGGAATGGCTCGGTGACGTATATCTTTTACGGCGCCGCCGCGGGCGGAACGGTGCTGTCGGGCGTGCTGAACTATTTCATCGGCCGTCGTCTGTCGATTGTCGGGGGTGGCTTGCTGTCGATTTTCGGTATGATCGCGGTGAGCGCTGTGCAGTCGTCGGGCGCCGGCTTTTTGCGTCCGGGCATTGCGCTGCTGGGTGCGGCCGTTGGCATCATGCTGCCGACCATTGCCATGTACATTTACGAAGTGTCGACTCGCGAGATGCGCGGCAAGGCGCTGCTGCTGCTCGGACTGGGCTTTATCATTGGCACGCTCGTGGGCGCGTGGTTTACGTCGTCGAAGAACTCGATTGGCTGGATCTGGCAAGTGTTTGTGGCTACGATTGTCATTTCGATTGTCACGCCCGCCGTCTACATTTTCCCCGAGAGTCCATACTGGGTCTACAACCGCGAAGGCCTCGAGGCTCTGGAGCGGTGTCTGGCTGTGCTGCGTCGCAAGGAAGGCGTCAAGAGCGAGGTCGATGCGATCCGCGCCGAAGAAGCGGTCGAAGACGACGGCATTGCGTCCACATTCAAGTTTTTCGTCGGGCTCTTCAGCATGCTCGTGTCGTCGCTGCTCTTTGGTGGGCTCGCCATGTACCTGTCGCAAAAGTACTCGGCGTTTACCGACGGCCAGTACATGTTCATCAACTGCACGTCGCTCCAGTTGCTCGGCGCGCTCTTTTCCTTCTTTTTCATCGACAAGGTCGACCACCGCAAGATCATGATGGTGACGCTCGTGCCCGTGGTCGGGCTCGTCACGCTGCTCGGTGTGAATGGCCAAGCGCGCATGTGGACGGACGACAACGAATTCCTCATGCTCCAGATAGTTGGCATGCTCACGTACTTTTTCGCGGGGCTCGGGCTCTCGAGTGTGCCGTGGCTCTCGTGTGTCGGCATGTTTACGACCACGAAGCGCGTCATTTTCTCGACGCTTTTCTTTGCCATTTTCTTTTTGCTGCCCATGGTGCCGCTCACGATCCGCGTGCATTCGAATGCCGACCAGAACCGCGAGTTTATCTACCTCTATGCACTCGCTGGCTGCTGTGTCGTGCTCATGCTGCTGCTCATTGGCGCCGGCGCGCGCCGCAACGGCATGGTGTGCACCAAGAAGGAGGCGGAAGAAGAGCGCGTGCGCATTCGCCACGACCGCCAGTCGCGTCGCAGCGCGCGCACGCCCGGTGCACGCAACCGCAACCTGAGCCGTTCGCGCACGCGGTCGCAGTCGCACTACCAAGTCTTTGAGTCGCCCGCGGGCGGCGCGCCATGATCATCTGCTGATGATCCTTAGGGATGATCCATCTCTACCCTTTCACATACTACGTAGTAGCTCTGCATTTTCCTACTCTCCAAAACAATACTAGTACTAGTATTAAAAAATCCATTTTCGAAATTGCACGCTTCGCATTCTCGCTCTGCATTTCCTCCTCCTACTTTCCAAAAAATCCAATTCCGAAATTGCACGCTTCCGATATTCATGTTCCCATACTAGTATTCATGTTCATGATCCAACAATTTCCTAGGTCGTAAATTAAAAGAGGGGTTTGCATTTTGGGTTTCGAAGGGCGCTCTCCACAACATACACTATTGGTAAGATCGTCTCGCTCTCCATCTTTCTTTCTTCTCTCGGGCTTCCATCGTCCGAGAGACTCAGAGTTGTGGATAAGGAGACATGTAGATTCTTCTGGGATTGCTTCAGCTCGCGACCTCGTGGTTCGCCTTCTTTTGCTGGTCACTGGACGCGCTGCTGCTCACGACGCTGCAGCTCTCATTCCGCCCAAGCAGCATTAATGGCGACGGCGAGTGGCGCGGCTTGTCCATGGCCGGGTCGTCACTGCCCTTGGCGATCGTGAGGTTGGGCAATGGCAGCTCCGTCTCGGGCACAATCTGCGGCGACGACGACGTCGACGACACGGGCGTGTGCTCGGGACTAAAGTAGGCCGCGCGCGGCGGAATGGTCTCGGCCGGGCGCTCGCAAAAGTGGACGCGCTTGGAATTGCCGTCCGAGTCGTCGTCGTCGTCATAGACGTTGGCGAGCGACTGGTACGGACCGGGGAGCTGGCCAGTACAGGCGCCACTTGTCGCGGGGCCCGACTGTGCACGCGAGCGTTTCCGCTGGCCGGCCGACTCCATGCCCGCCATTGGGATCGCCGATGCGGCCGTGAGTGCAAACACGCCCGTGATCGAGCTGTCTTCCGACTGCGTGCGGCGAATCAACGCACTGACCGAGGTCGCCGGCTCCATTTGCCGCATGGGAAAGGGTGCCGCCCCCATGGCATCGTCGCCCTCGTCGTCCATGCCGCTCACGCCCAGGCGTGGCGTCGCCGCCTGGTGGGAAAGCGGAATCGAAAAGCCCAAGCGGTACGACAGCGCGCGGTTGAGCAGCGTGTTCTGCTCGACCTCGACCTCGTCCGGTGCGAGACCTATCCGCGACTGGACGCGCTCGATAATCATCTCGCGCGATTCAAACGTCTTGAACGCATAGGACCGCGACGATGCGCCAAACTTGAGCGTCGCGCCGTGGACCAGCAGCGTTGGCTGCAGTGCGACCAAGCGAATGTCGTCGAGAAACGTGCCGTGGCACGAGCCCAAGTCGACGAGGTAGGCGGCGCCGTCCTCGTGGTGGAGCACGGCCGCATGGAGCCGCGAGACCGAGCAGTGGTTGAGCACAATGTCGCACGCGACGGCGTTGCGGCCTATTAAGTAGACGGGTTTCTGGTCCACCGTGTACTATATATCCCCATCACAAATAAACAGAAGACCAGCATTAGATCTCCATAGCTCTTCATGTCGTAGAAAGGCAACGCACCGTCGTGAGCAGCTCGTGGTTTTTAAACACGTCAAGTAGTGCGATCGCGCGGGGCTTTTGCGGCAGCGTCCACGCCGGCGCCGTGAACGGGAACGTCGGCGGCGCGAGCGGCGCGAGGTATTTCGGTGTGGCGGGCGTCGCGAGCGTCGCAAATGCGCCGCTGAGATTGAGACGCAGTGCCGCGTGCTCCATGTTGGGTTCTGTGTATATGGCGAATTGGACTCTGACGTCTAAACGAGGGGCGCGTGCAATGATGGATAGGGATAGACCTTTCGACCGCGGTAGACCCTTTAGACCGTTAGACCTCTGGCGATGAATATATGGTGCGGGCTTTTTTCTTGCCGGTCGTTCCGTCGTGTGTGCGTAGTTCGCTCTCTCGCCTGCCCGCGTCGTCCGCCTGAGAAGCTCTCCGCCTGAGGTCACTGTCGCGCCGTCGTAAATGCGCCCCGAGTGCTGACTTTCCGGTCGGCACTGCTGGAGAGTGTGGGGGAGACGGAATGAGGGAAAAGGGGTTCCTGGAAGAAGCTGTTTTCGAAAAGCGGATTTAGACCAATAGTGAAGTGGAGAAGGTTCAGAAGGGTTGGGGGAAGCTCCACGGCAGAAAGGGAGTCACTAAACACCACTCCCCTGAGGCCCGTTCATCACCCCCCTTGCCAAACAAGCGTCGTTGATTGGCCAGAATTAGTTTTTCGGGAGTGAGCGGGTGCGAGTCGCGTAGACGCAGCAAACCCGCGCGGGGTGCCCGCGAAGCAGGGCCGCGTGGTATTTGCGGAGGCGGGCAGCGGCGAGCTCCCCAGCGAACGAACACACAATGTCAACGAGAATTCATCAATCTAGTTTCGCGAGGCTCGTGCTGAGGGCAGAGCCACCGGAGCGCAGCGAAGGTCGGCGTGTCGGCACGAACATAGCGCATATTGTTTTATCTAATTGGTCAAAATGCTGTCAGGGGGAGTGATAAACCAGCCTCAGGGTAGTCGTGTTTAGTGACTCCCCTGCTACCCGAGCGAAGTCGCCATTTGCCCTTTTATTAATGCTTGCGAGACAGACAGCACATCAAATGCCTTCTCCACGAGTACCGGTACGACGTGAGTACTGTTCACTCAGTGTCATTAGCACAGTGAACTTCACTGTGCTAATGACACGCCTTCGTTCGGGTTGCTGCCGTCGCTTCCAGGCAATGGCGCATTTGACTGCAGCAAATGTAACCCCTGGAACCATGACCCATGCATGACACATCGAAAGATAAACGTGTTGATCATTCCTGTTACCATTCCTATGTGGTATCAGTAAGTTCTATAATAACTAAAACCCCTTTTGTGGTCTCAAATGCTTTGTCGATCGTTCTCCGACGCCCACAAGAACTGCTGCAACAACTGCGACACGCGCTTTTGGCCGGGGCAGACATTGCCCATCGTGGGCACCGCGCTGGCCTGC
>JAADVC010000660.1:0-17391 GCA_023334575.1 Pythium volutum
GATCGACCCCGTGCCCACGCGGTCGGCGAGAATGTCGAGCAGCGTGGTCTTGCCCGATCCGGACGGACCCATGACGGCCATCACCTCACCGGGACGGCAGCGGCCCGAGACGCCACGCAAAATGTGCTTGACGCCCGAGGCGTTGGCGTCCGTGGGCTTGGTCGAGACCGAGTAGGCAATATCGGACCAGCTGAGTGTGTACTCGGCGGCGTCGTCGTCCTGGTGGAGTTGGAACCCGTCGTTCTCGTCCAGCACCGCGATTGTGGGTTCGTCCATGTCCATGTACCGGAAGGTGCCGTCGGTCGACGACTGCGACGACAGGATGCAGAGACTCGAGTCTTTTTTCAGGAAGGACGGCATCGGCATATTGGACGGTCAGTGGCTCTGTGTAGAAGGCGGTAAATGCTGAAATTACTTTCGAGTCGCACGTGAACCCGTTGGTCAAAGAGAGAGAGCGTGGAGGGTCCGGGAAGAAATCATGGATGCTTCAGTCTCAGTTGGCCTGTTTATGTGGTTTCTGTGCATGTGCCTGACCTCTTTTCGCAGTGTTTATGTGCAAAGCGGTCGGAATGGGTCAGACGCATTCCAAAGGACATTTGGGTGAACCCACGTTCGTGTCGTATACTGAAATCAAGTGACTTGTGCTCTGGTCCACGAATTTGTGGCAGTTGGGGAGCAGACCACGTATGATTGCGAGCGGCTTCGGGGTCAGGCACTTGCCGCCGTTGCAGTGGGTACAGTATCACTCTGCTCGTACACTGCACAGAACACGGACGCGTCCAGCGTGGCCGTTGGTTGGTCCAGTCTCTCTTGGAAGAGATATCAGGGCTCTGGAATCCAGGAAGTGTTCAACCGCTTCAAGGACTAGACCTGATTCAGTCTGGATCTATGGATTCCAACAGGGCCCAGTATATTCAAAACAATATCCCGTCCAGCAAAGTCTCTGGATTCCCAAACGTCTGGACGCAAACGTAATACCGAAATTCGATTTTACAGTTAACGGCTCTAATACCACATGTTGTTAACTACCGATATGACCATTTCCATTTCAATCAACTCAACCTACAGTTTGTTCTAAATACTTGTTCTTCATCTCGCTACGAGACTCGACACGACCGCCAACGCTACCGCGACAAGTCCTGCGGATTGTCGGTTCATTGTGGTCCCCAGAGACTCTTTGCCTGGGCCATCGCCACTTGAGACGTTTGGCGTGCGTGGCTTCAATCGTGCGACGAGCCATCGCTGCGACGCTGCCAACGAGCAAGTCTCCAACGCCACCGCATTGGCGTTGGTGTTGGCAGTCAGGCACGATGCTAGTGAAGACTGTGGGTGCATACGCCCGAGCGAATCGTACGTCCAGCCATGTGGCTGGGCCGCACAGTCGGCCGGCGTCGCGCTCTTGCCATCACTGGTGGCTGAGACACACTGCCTCGAGACCTGGGCGACGAGCCGCTGTGTGGTGTCCAAAGAAAAGAGCTGCTGCGGCTTGGCGTCGGCGCATTGCTCCACGCTGAGACTCGCCATACTAGAGTGCATGCTGAGACAGCGCGTGAGGGGCCCCTTTGGACTTTTTGGTGCGACGCTCACGAGCTGCTTGTCGGTCATGGCAAGACTAGTAAACGCCGTAAAGAATTGCTGGTCACGGCTGTCGCTGCATTTCGTGATGACGCCCTTGCTGGTGGTGGTAGTGGTGGTATCTCCCACACTGAGACAAAACTTGGGCGCGTGCTGCGGGTGGAGCCGGCCGCTCGCGTCGTAAATCCACTTTTGGTGGCGCCAGTCCGTGCAGTCAACGTGGCTCACGGCGACGCCGTGGCCCACTTTACCGTCGACCACGTCCAGACAGCTCACGGTCGACTCGACCACGAGCCGCTGCTGGGCGTCGTAGGTGAATTGTTGGGACGTGCTGGTCGCATTGCAGGTCGCGAGCGTCAAGACGCCGTTCGTGAGACTCAGACACGACGCTACGCCGTCTCCCTTGTATGTGTAGATCGGCTCTCGCTTTGGATGGAACGGTTGGCTGAGCCACGCGACGCTGGCGCCGCCTTGCCCACTAGCGCTCGCGCCGCCCGTCTCAATCATGGATTGGACTGTGGCGGCGCTGTCCAGCACATCGTCGAGCGCGACAGCGATTGACGGCTTGACAAAGGCGTCGGGGAGCCGTTCCTCGACGAGCAGCAGCTTGGCCATCTCGGCCGCGACCGTGGCCTGGTTCGTCGTGGCGCCCAGCACACGCAGCAAGAGACCGGGCTTTTGATACTTGAACGAGCTCAGCGTCGTCTCGCTCGACGTGCCCATACTGCGAGCATGTGCGTCCAGCCGCCGTCGCTGGGCCGCGACCATGTACACAACGTCAATCCCATTGCCACTACCCACGCGGGCAAACAGATCGCTCACGAGATCTGGATCGATCGCGGCCGGGTCGGGATTGAAGAACGCGTCGCTGTGGAGCAACGAGCCTTTGTAGTCAAACACCCCGCCGCTGAGCTGGTCGAGGTTGAGATAGTCGCTGTCGTCAGGAAGACCTGAGAGAAAGGCCTCGGCCAACGCTGGCTCAATATTAAAGGTCGCGACCACTGCACCGACGAGATCAATCCGCGAAATGTTGCGGCCGTCGCGGCGGAGAATGCCGTGGTTTGCGAGTGCATTAAGTGCTGGGCACGGCGAGCGACTGTAGGTCGCTGTCGTGCCGACGCGTCCAGAAGACTCGTCGCGGTTCGGTCGGTAGTAGGCGTTCTGTGGACGGTTGTTCGGATCCTTGGCGTCCGACGCGTGCCAGCGCTGGGCAGCAGAGTCGCTGCAGTCGGTCAGCAGCACTGGAGCGGTTCCGGACGCTGGAGGCTTGAGTGCGAGACACTGGTTTTGCGTGGATGCTGGGTGGAGACGCCCGAGCGAGTCGTACTGCCAGCGCTGAGTCTTCTCGCCACTTGTACAGGTCGCCTGCACAATCGTGCCCGCAGGATCGTGGGCGAGACACTTGGCGCTGTGCGCAAACACCAACCGCCCCGCGGCATCCAACGTGAGCTGCTGCTCCACGAGGAGTGGATCACATGCCGTGGCATCGACACGCGCGCCGTCGGCAGTCGATGCACCAGCGACACTTAGACACAGCTCGGACAACTCGATGCTGTTGAGGTGGCTCGCGTTTGGTTGGAAGCCGTCGTACGTGGAATAAAACCGCTGGCGAGAAGACGCGCCACACTCGCTCAGCGTCACTTCACTTGCCGCCGTCTCCACAACAGAGACAGCGTCTGTACCGCTGCCAACGTCGAGACACAGCGTCGCTGCGTGGGCCGGGCGGAGCCGTCCAGACGCATCGTACGTCCACAGTTGGTAACTGGCGTCGTCCACACACTCGAGCTGGACCACCGCCGTACCCGCCAAGGTCCCAAAGTCCAGTGCCGCGAGACAGAGACCGCTGCTCTCGCTCACGACACGGTGCAGATCGTCCATGCGCCACTTTTGCTCGCGCTTGGCATCGTCACACGTCGCGACCACGAGCGACGTATTCATGGCGACAGTCTCCGATCCAATGGTACTAGTAATCGCGAGACACAATGCGTGGCCGCTTCCTCCGCCTTCACTCACGATCGAAACGCCCTTGCGGTTATTGAGAAACGCCTCGACCAGCCACTCGCTCGACGACGCGAGCAACGCGTCGATACGGATCCGCGTGTCCTGAATGTCTTTCTGGGTCACGGGTGTCGCCGACTTGACGAAATCCACGGGGATCTGTTCATCCACCAAAAACGACCGCACTCGGTCGAGCCCCACGAGCTCTTGGTTCTGTCCGCCCATGGCGCGCATCAATAAGCCGAGCCGCCCGAGCGCGACGCTCATGAGGAAGTCGTTGCTGAAATCGCACTGCGGGTTCCGTGCCTGGCACTCGCGCAGGCGACGTGCCTGTGTGCGGGCAAAGAACAGCACGTCCATGTTCCCAGACGCGCCAACGTGGCGCACGAGCTCGGCCGCGAGCGTCGGGTCCGTGACCGCAGGGTCCTGACCGAAAAACGCATCGGCGTGGACCAGCGACATGTCGTGCTCGGCCGCATTGTGGAGACTGAGTGCGTCGAGGTTAAAGGAGACTACGACCGCAGTGCGGCGGTTGGTCGTGGTCGCGAGCTTGACGAGCACCTGTGCGTACGCTGGGTCAATGTTGAAATGGTCCACGACGGCCTGCTGGACTTGCTCGGCCGTCAGATTGCGGCCGCTGCGTGGGAGGAGACCGTGGTTCGCAAGCGCGTTGAGGGCCGGGCAGGGTGAGCGACTGTAGGTCGCTGTCGTGCCCGGTTTGCCCGAGGATTCAAAGACGTTGGGCCGGTAGAACTGGTCGGCGGGCCGGCGATTCGGGTCTTTTGTGTCCGAGATGAACCACTTTTGAGGCAGCCCATCGCCACAGTCGGTGAGAACCACTTGTCTTTGGTTGGTGCCGGTCGGAGAAAGTTGAACGCATTTTGAGAGGGCGGCGCTTGGGCGAAGGCGACTGAGCGAGTCGTACTGCCACTTTGTCAAGCGATCACTACAGGGCTTTTGTGTCAGCGCGACGGGATCCGCAGTGTCACCTGTGAGATCTACGCACTGCGTATTGCCGTTCGTAAACACCAAGCGTTTTCGCTCATCCAGTGTGAGTTCCTGGGTCTCGTCCATGGTATCACAGGGCGTCGCGACGAGCTCCATCGACGAGCTTGGAGTAGTGCCTACGGCGAGCCCGAGACAGAACCGCGGCGTGTCCATGCTCGCGAGCCGACTGCCGCTTGGCTGGAAATTGGCGTAGAAGGAGACAAACCGCTGCTCTGTACGGGTCGAGCAGACCGCTGTCGTGACCGTCATAGTGGAGCCCGTCGTCACGAGGTCCAGACAGGAATCGGGCGCCTGCACGGGTCGCAGTCGGCCCGACGCATCGTACCACCACTGCTGTGCAGTCGTGATCTTCTCGCGACACGGTGCCTCCGTGATACTAGTGGGTGTGGTGCTGGAGGCCAATGCGATTTCTATACAGCCACCACCGGCGACGCGCAGCCGCTGCTGTCCATCGAGCAGAAACTTGTTCGCGTTGTCGCAGCTGGAAAGCGCCGGGGTCTTGTTGGATACATCGAGACACTGCGTCACGTTCGCGTCGCTCACGAGCGTCTGGCTGGTCGAGCCAAAGCCGTCGCCGAGCCACTCGCCACTGGCTTGGAGCAACGCAAACAACCGCCGCCGCGAGTTCTGGATATCGTCTTGTGAGACGGGTTGGCTGGGCACGGTCCAGTTGGACGAGAGCTTTTCCTCGATCAGCAGCATCTTGGCAGTCTCGAGATCCACAGCCTCGACATTCTTGCCGCCCATGACGCGCATGAGCAGTCCTTGGCGGCCGAGCGTGACGCTGAGAAGGAATTCATTACTGAACTCACACTGTGGGTTGAGCGCCATGCACGCGCGCAGGCGGCGCTGCTGTGTGCGCGCGAAAAACCACGGATCCAGCACGCCCGCGGCACCAACGTGGCCCACGAGATCGGCGATCAGTGCCGCGTCCGTGGTCGCAGGGTCCTCGCCGAAAAACGCGTCCTTGTGGACGAGAGACATGTCGTGCTCGACAACGTTGTGCGCGCTGAGCTCGTTGAGATCAAAGACGGGCTTTTTCGCGAGCGCCACGAGCGTGTCGGCGTACCGATTGTCGAGGGTAAAGTGCTTCATGACGGCCGTCTTGAGTGCCTGTGCCGTGATGGCACGGCCGTCGCGGGCAATGTA
Source organism: Pythium volutum (assembly GCA_023334575.1). Lineage (NCBI taxonomy): Eukaryota > Oomycota > Peronosporomycetes > Pythiales > Pythiaceae > Pythium > Pythium volutum. The sequence continues at coordinate 5,731 of JAADVC010000660.1, forward strand.
TCCGTGGTTGGCGAGCGCGTTGATGGCCGGGCACGGCGACCGCCTGTACGCGGCCGTCGTGGCCACGCGACCCGAGGCCTCGGGCGGGAGCGGACGGTAGTATTCTCCTTCTTGTAGCGGTGCTGCCGCTGTGGTGCGTGTGGCGGTCGTGGCGACGAGCCATAGCAGTAGCGAGAGAAGGCGCTCGAGGCGCCATGTGAACCGTATACTTCGAGAAATCATCGGCGAGGGGCGACTAACTGGAAGCACGAGGTGACGCGCTCGAGGGGGACTAACTGGAAGACTTAACTGGAGGATCGGCACAGCCACGATGGCGGCGGCGAAGTTGGTGGGGTTATAGTGAGGATTAAGCGACTTAAGGTCGATACAAGTCGAAGGCGAGTTGTTGGAAAATTCCAACGTTGGGGAGACGAAGAACGAGTCTGTCTGTGGTGGACAACGCTGCCAAACACAGTCGCGAGTCACGACGATGCTGGACAGTCCGCTGGACGTGACAGTCCCGGGTGGACTTCCTCTGCACGCCTGGGTCAAGCGTGGAGAGTCTTGGCCCAACCTCGCTTCCAACAACAATTGGAAATTGGAAACAGTCCACACGGCCGCAGAACTTCGTGCATCCGGCGTTGGCGCGAGTGCCCAAAAAGAGTTGGTGACTTGGCACACTTTGGCCGAAAACTGGCCAACGCTCCACCAAATACCTCCCGTAATTAATAGGAAAGGGATGAGCAGCACCCGCTTCCCAGCCTTCACGGTTTCAAAAACCTTTCATAATCGATTCGTGCCAGGGGCTAGGGCTCGAATCGATTAGTAATCTTCTACCTCCCACTGCCAGAACACGGTACTCCCTACTTAAAATATCAAGAAAGGAGTGCGACTCGTCCGAAACCCAGGATATGGGTTCACAAGCCGAGCTTTTTTTGAAGTGGTCAACGTGATCCACGACGACCGTGACGGTTCGCTCGCATGCGCCAATGATTTTGCCATACACTCTTGGTTACATATCATTCGTCTTACTAGTAATGTACCACTACGCCCAATTGAAAACCTTACCTACGTCCTAGCCAGTGTCGTTCCCCTGCATCCTCTGGACCCTCCTCGCCTTCCTCACTCTTCGTCGGGGAACTTGGGCGTCGGCGGTTCGAGTGACGCCTGCGACACACTGCCAGCGCCTTCGCTGATCCAAAAGAGCCGGTGCTTTTCCAGCAATCGTCGCTCGAGCTCCTTGTCGTCGACGTCGCCATCATCGGCCTGTGCGTGCTCGTCACGCGTCGCACTGATACGGCCTGACACGCTCGACGACCGCGACGAGTAGTGCGGGCTCGGGCAAAAGCGCGGCAGATCGTGGTGGTCGACCACGGGCACGGCCAGTCGTGGCGGCGCCGCCTGGCTGGCAGCAGCTTGCAGCAGCGCGCTCTGGGTGAGCCGCGGTGGGCTCGGCGCGCGGGCTTCAATGGGCGGCCCGTGGGCCACGCCGGCGTGGCCGTGCGGAATACCCGCGGGGCAGTGGTGATGCTGGCAGTAGAGCTCATCGTCGCCGTGCACCGCCACACGGGGCTGTGTTGGTGGAGCGTACAGATAACTCGTACAACCAGTCGCATAGAGCGTCGACGTCGTCGGTGTCGAGTGGCGCAGCTCGCTGCTGGTATAGCGAGGCGGAAATGAAAGACTCGAGCGGCCGGGCAGACCAGCTCCGCTGCCGCCGCGACGGTTCGTTGTCTCACGGCCCAAATACTTGGTGCGTTCCTTGAGCAAATGCATTTCCTTGAGCAGCTCGCACATATCGGACCGCAGCTCGTCCATCTCGTCGCGGAGTCGCTTGTTCTCGCCGGCCTGCGCATGGCGATGCTGCGTCATTTGACGCGACAGTAAATTCTCGAGGCTACGGCGGCTCACGGCGTTTTCTTGGAGCAGGTCCTGTTCCATCTTGGACATTTGCAGCCGCACGTGGTCGAGTTGGTTCGAGAAGCGTTCCATGCGCTGGAAAAACTCGTTTTCGACGGATGCGCGACGCGGCTCCATCTCAGTGAGCTCGTCCTTGCAGATCGCGAGCTCATCACGGAGCTGGTGGATCTCTTCGGCGGTCACGGCGTCGACGGTCGGTAGTGTAGCGCGCTGGCTGGTCGCGCTCGCCAACGCATCGACCTTGGCGAGCACCGCGTCAATTTGGCGGTTGTAGTCTTGGCGGAACGCCTGCAATTCGTGGGCTGTGAGGCTGCCGGCGCGCTGCAGCTGGTCGAGCTTGCCCAGCACGTCCGAGATGCGCTGCTTCGTATCCTGGATTACGGCGACATCTTTGCGCGCACACTCGTCGTACTTGGCCTGCAGCGCGCGCGTCTCCCGCTCAATGTGCTCGAGCGAGCCGAGACTATCGACCACACGGTCCATGACGTTGCCGCGCTGCGAAAAATCGGCTTTGAGCGCCGCGACTTCGCCACGGAGCTGCTCGTTCTGGTGGGTTAGTCGCGTGAGTTGCTTGGTCACATCGCTGTCCGCTTCAGTTGGTGTCACGCCAGGCGCCTCGACGCACAGGCGCTTGTCTCGCTCGATGATGCGCGTGCCGCCATGCGTGTCCGCGCCGTGCGCGGCGTCGTCCGTCTCTTCATGCGCGCGCTTCCGTGGGCGACTGGTGGCGACCACTGATCGCGCGTCCGTCGCTTCTACGGCACCGTTGGGAGCCGCAGGCACACCGTTGGAACGCGCATTCGCGAGCACACGCGGCGCAGTCGTTGAGGTACCCGCATCGGCCGTCGTCTCGTGCGTAGCCGTCGCCATAATTCTGTTCGATGGGATCTCGTTGGTCGTCGTCGTCGTCTGGTCGTTGGTCGTGGGGTTTTCGCTCTTGCTGGCGCGCTGTTTCTTTGTGTTGTCACGCTGTATCACTGGCAGAACAGTCATATCCGTAAATACGATAAAAATACGGTAATTGATCCCTCTCCCAACCCAGACAAAGCCTAAATTAGTCATCTAAAACAGGATAAGCGTTCTAAACAATGTTCACCACACTAAGTGTGGATCAGCATATTGTTCGTGCTCACGCAAAAAACGAAGTGTCAAATGGACGTCGACCACTTCGCGGCCAAGCCCGATGCGGCGCTGCGGCTGCTGCCCTCCAGCGAGCGCTCCTGTCTCAGCGCCAAGGCCGCCGGTCTGATCGCACTTGCTGGTACCAATTCTTTTTTTCTTGATTGTGAAGTGACTCGGTACTGATGACATGCAATGGGAGCTGGAAAAAATCAGGTCTCATTTGGTCCTGGGTGCTCCAGGCCGAGGCATCGCAGGCACTGCAGGTACGTTCCAATCTCCAGCGTTCGTCCCTGCGAAAGAACCGAATCTGGACCCGTATTGTTGTCCCTGTCCAGGCAAAAATCCAGTTTAGCAAGCCGTTCTTCATTGTGTGCTTCAACCACACTGCGACCGTGAGTTTAGAGGCCTCTCTTTCGCTCGTTCTCTCAAGCTATCCAGCTAACCGCTCTGTTTCTTCTAGGCCGGGCTGCTTCCGCTCGTCTTTGTGTACTTTAAACTCTTTGGCACGCCGCTCGACCGCTACGAGACCTCGTGGCTCAGTGTCACGGCCATCTTAGAACGCCACAGCGTCGCGCCACTCCGTCAGCTCGCGAAACTCGCCTCTTTTCTCAGCATCTTTTACTGCGCAGCCGACTACTTTTGGTATGCTGCGCTCACGGGCGTGAGCGTCGCGGCCGGCACAGCAATCTTCAACTGCTCACCGCTGTTTGTGTACTGCTTTTCCATTTGCCTGCTCGGCGAGCGACTCGATCTCCGCAAAATCGGCGGCGTGCTCGCGGCGTTTGCGGGTGTCACGCTCATCCTCATGTACCAAGATTCGTCGCAGCAGCTGGACCTCGCAACGCTTCGTTCCGAGGGTTTTGCGGCGGGGCTGCTGGTCGTGGTCTCGGCGGCGCTGTACGCCGCGTACGAGGTCTGCTTCAAGGCGGCACTGGGCACGGAGATCACCGACACGGCGACTGTCGTGATCCTCACGGGCTTGTCTGGACTGCTCACGATCCCCATTTGGCTTGTCGGCAGCCTTGTGCTCGCGTACTCACCAGTGGACGCACTGTACGAACCGCTCGGCTGGCCCACGACCACGGACGGACTCGCGCTGCTGTTTCTCAGCGGCTCGCTCGCAGTCGTGTTCAACGTATGCATGCCACTGTCGCTGTGCTGGACGTCGCCGTTGGAGACCAGCGTCGGCTGCATGCTTACGATCCCGATCTCTGGTGTACTGGACGTGGTGCTCCACCACACGAAATTCTCGTCCGAGTGTATCGTCGGGTCGGCGCTGGTCATGGCCGGCTTTGGTGTGCTCGAGTACGCGTCGACGCAATCGCCACCAGAAGACGACAACGCAATCATCGACGAGCCCGAGGACGAGCGATCGCTACTCTCGCGCACGCGATCGTTTGTCTCGACCAGCCCCCACAACCGATACACGACACTGTGATGTAAAAAAAACCGAGGTACACAAAAACGACAGCTCTCGTTAAACGTTCATAGCCATTCATAACGCCACATCGATAGATAGAATGCGGAGGGAAACTACTGTAGACAACCTAGACCTTACCCAGCGTGTTCACGACCTCGTCGAATCCTGTGAGCTGCAAGAGGAGGGCCCACTCCAAACCCGAAAAATCGATCTCCACCGACTGGTTGGCGTCGCCCAGCACGACCAGTGGCATCGTAGACGAGCCGTTTGTGATCTCCGAGAGAGAGTTGCCATCCACGCGAATCGCCGCGGCGAGCAAGCGTACACTGTGTTCAATGAGACTCTCCAATTTCGCTTGTGGAAGCTGTTGCATGTACGGCGCAAACCACAGCAGAACCGTCGTGAGAACGTGGGCGAGGCCGAGCACGGGCATTTTTTTGCGCGCCGCCGACTGGTCGTCGAGCCACGCACACTCGATAAAGAGCGGTAGCGGCAGGTTGTTGAGGGATCGCTCCCAGAGCTTCCCGAGCATTTGCCGCCCACACTCATTCAGGCCGAATCGAGCCCCTTCCAAGCAGGTGGGGACAGCGATCTCCTTAATGTCGAACCACCCAAGAAACACAAGCAAGCCCGGCGACGGCTGCGCGCGGTCGATCGCAGACCAAAGAGCAGCGTCATGTTCATTCGCGTACTTCTTACTGTACTGAACCAGCGGCAAGAGCGCTTGAGCTTGTGTGCGTGCCCACGCCGAGTGGTGGTGGAGAAATGCTTCCTCTGCCTCGCGCGTCGGATTCGGTGAGAGCGTGGGCAGAGAGCCGAGGCCCACTGGATTCAAAGAGTCATCTTGACGGCGGTGGTGTTGCTGCAGAGCATGCGACAAAAGCTCCACCGCCCATTTCGTCCAGTCCGCTCGCAGTTTCGACACGATGAAGGAAAACTCGTTTGCCACGCTCGCAGCGTCCACAGTCGCCAATGTTGGCGAGTCATCATGAGGAGCCTGTGCGTCCCGAATCTCGCGCTGTACATGGGTGGCCTTGACGACAAATTGCGAGAGAAACGGTGGGTGAGAAGCGACCGCTGGATACTGCAGTTGAAACTGGAGCGTGTCTGCCGCATCCGCAATGTCACTTGGGCGCAGTGCCGTGAAATACTTGGTCCACTCGAGAGCGAGTGAAGGTGCGCCGCCATAGCACGCGTACAGTAAGCCACCCGTGCGCAAGTCGGCGAGAGTCACGCCAGCTGGAGCTTGTTTCTCGACTGCGTCTGTCGTTGGACTCGTCGTCGCAGGGGTGCCTCCTCCCATGGGGTCGTCAGCCGGTTCCCTTTGCGTACTCGACCGCTCGTCGACTTCATCTAGCACCGGTTCAGGCGGGGCCATGTGCGGTGCTGTTACTGAACGATCTTGTCCTCTAGTCGCCTCCTCATTTCCCATTTCGTCGCTTTCTCCGTCATTGTCTTCAATCACTATGACGTCGTGAGATGATGGGCGTTGCCCCGATCGAGGGCCGGATGGATCCAAAGCCGGACTCCCTCGCAATCCTCCACCACCACCGTCGCCTGCGCTCGGCCGGTTTAACGGGCGATAGAGCATATCCGTCGATGTCAGCGACGACTGCAATCCATGGTCGTTGGCCCGGCTTCGGCTGCGACTGCGGCTTCGGCTGCGACTGCGACTGCGACTGCGGCTTCGACCACGGCGAAGAGGCGAGACACTGCGGCATCTTGGCGGTTCACGGAACGGACCACCAAAGTAACTCTGCTCGATATCCGAGACACGCCGTTGGTCAAACGGCGATGAGCGCGGTCCTTGATCGGTTTTGTAACGCATATCATCTGGAGAACGAGACTGCCGCCGAATGTACTGACTCTGCGGCGAGCAGAAACGATCAGCGACTCGTGATTGTGACTGCGATTGCGACTGCTTGAGCACGCGCAAGTCTTGCTCCAGCGTCTCTCGTGCTCGCGTGAGCTCCTTACGTACATCCATAACATCAGCACGCAGATCAAAGCACGCATCCTTGAGCCGTTGGTTTTCAAACTTGTGCTGCGACGAGTCGTGGTTGAGTGCCTTGAACAGTGCGTCATGGAGATCGCCAATGCGCGCGACCACTTCCTGCCGTAGCCCATGGTGGTTGGCGTCAGCGTGGTTCTTCCATCGCGAGTAGTCTTCCGCCATGAGCCGCACGTCTTTGTCGACAAAGTGGAGCTTTTGCTCGAGCGGACCGAGGTTCACCGGCGGTGGCAAAGGCGGTGGTGGCGGCGTGTACTGATGGTGGTGCTGTGGCGGCAGCGGTGGTGGAAGCGACCGCAGTGCGTGGGCTTGGCGCTCCAACTCTCTCGACATATGGGTCATGCGATCATCTACGCTATTCGACTGCTGCTTCGCTGCGTCGAGGGCTTCCTGGAGCTGCGTATTCTCCGTGTGGAGGCGATCGCTATTGTGCTCGAGCTCAGCGGCGCGGCGCCGAAGTTGTTGCACGTCCTTGTGGAGTTCATCAGAGTGCGACTGCGCACGCTGGTCGAGTTCGAGGCCGTCGCGTTCCTTGCGGCGAACACCTTCCTGGAGTTCGGCCATCTGGCGCGCCACGTCCTCCATTGCGGTTTTCACTTTTTGCTCAACGCTTGCCTCCAGTTCGCTTTTGAGGACAGTGATCTCGTTGTCTTGTCGTTCCTGTAGACCCGCGAGTCCCGCGTGCAGCGCGTCTTCGTCGACGAGGCCCATCATGGCCGTTTGCTGCTTCTCAATGTGGGTCTCGAGCTGCTCAATAACCTTGGTCAACTGCTGTTGCGTGGCGTACTTGTGCTCGGCGATTTGCTTCTCGCTTGCTTCCATTTTCTCGAGCAAGACTTGCATCTGCTCGCGCTGGGCTCCGATGAATTGTTGAATCTCACCATAGCGCTCCTCGTACGCGGCCAGGCCGTCTGCGACTCGCACGTCCACGGAATCGATGAGGCCTTCAACACGCCCTAGTTCGCGACGCACTGTTCCAGATTATAGAATCGTCATTAATTCTCCTCATGACAACAACGCTGGCATTGACTGCCCATGTGCACGGTACCGTTCATACACTCGGCGCGGATCAGCGACAAGTCTACATACAAAACCAGTCAGTAGATGATCCTCCCGTACCAAAACACCACTCAAAACACGCACTGCGCTGTGTGCAGACTTGCCACTTGTCGCGCGACGCGAGCCGCTCGTCCAGCATCTCCTGCGCCAGCGCATGGGCAACGCTGAGATCGTCCGCGTCCGCGGTGGCGTGGGCATAAAATGGGCGCGCTTTGGTGGACGATGCCGCCGCCGCCGACGACGACGAGGCCTTGCGCTTGCCGCCTTTCTTGCTGGACGATGGTGGCGTCGATGACGTCGACGTGTTGCGCACAGTCCCCATGGGTGCTTGCTTCCTCTCTCTCTCTCGGCGGAAGGATTTTTCGTGACCTGCCCATTGTTGATGGGAATGTGCATCACAGGGATGCGAGTAATAGTGTGTCCCACACAACTACATCCCAAAATAGGGGCTCAGTGGTGTCCATATGGGTACATTTCAATCTTCTTGTTACGGAAATGAACGGTTATAGGTCGATAGAGTCGATACGATTGGCCAAATATGGGCGTTCTCACATTTTGAAGGCGGGAAACGTGCCGAAACCCCAGAGGGAAACCGGCGAGCGTCGCGATAATGCGAATGGACGGAAGGAAGGGGCGGGCCGTTTCGACGCGCCTCTCGATGCGCTGATTGTTTAGTGGTCGCTGAATGGACGCGCCTGCGGTTGTATGTAACGGGCGAAGAGGGGACTCAGCCTTGCGCGGTGAAAGAGCCGACTGACACCACAGTGCATATCCATCGCGACGCGACCGTGAGGTGAAAGCATCGCCATCCCCACGGACCAGCAACCTATCTGATCCAGTGAACGCCATGGCGACGCGGCGCAGACTGAAGGACGCAAAGCCAGCTGCGATCACGATCGATGCCGACGTTGGCGAAAGCAGAAACGGCTCGTGCCGCGAAGAAGATCGAGATCGCGTGACGCTCCCCGAGGTTGTGCCACCGAGCCGCCCGGTGGGCGTCGAGAGCGAGCAACGCAATCGCACACCGCGCGCGCCGTCGCGCCCGTGTGTACCAAGCTTCCATGGGGTGGCGGCGGCGAGCAACAAACGGTGAGCTAGCCGGTGGAAATGAAAGCGAGTCGTTGGAGGTTGGACGTTTTTGTAATGGTGGGTTCTTTATGGCTAGCGCACTGGATCTCCGCGACAAGAAAAAGCTGCGGTGTATCTGGCTTGCGCCTGATGAAGGTTTGTGGTGTGTCGGGAATCTGGAAGAATTGTTGTGGCTTGACCCAATCGTCCTCGGTGCTTTCTTGACCGTAGGCGATCAGCAAGTGATTCGCCCACCGCCATTGGACGGCCAACACTACTCGAATATCTCAGTGAGAAAACACGATTTTTCTTGGCGGGCAGCTCATTGTTCCCTGTGGCTTATCAAAGTGTGCTTCATGCGTGTTTTCCACAGATGTCTCGTTTTGGTCAAGATGTCCTCGTCAAGATAAAGCGTGCTGATGTGCTGGCGATGCAATTGGAGAAGAACAATCGGTTTATGGATGGTGTTCACACATATGAGCAGTCCGCGAAGATGCTGGTACGTGCAAACGGCACAGTTAATGACCCTGGGAAGGCTCTCTAACGCGAGTTCTTTTTGTGGACGGACGCTATGAACAGAATCGATGCATCCACAAACGTGCTGAGTCTCAAGACGTCACTGTTGAAGAAATCAAGTGGCTACGCATCGACTATGATATCCGATGCGTCCAGCTGGTCGCTTTGTGTTTACTGGGCGCTCGCAAGTCGGATGCAATTGTTGATAACACACCGTTCCTGGTAAGCCTGCGCGCGATGGGAGGTGCATTGATATTATGGTGACTGACTTGGATGACGATATGATGCCCTATTTTTCACCAGCTATTGAAGAAAGCCGAAGATTTGACTGGTCGAGAAGGTTTCCACTACTGCAAGCGATTGGTTCAGCGCGCTGCAGTGTACCAGAGCCTTGCCAACTACTACAAGAAGCAAAAGAAACTTCAAGCCGCTCTCCAAGTAGCTTCAAAAGCTGTGCAGATCAACCAGAAGTTACCCGAGAAGGATCGCTTGCCAATAGCCTACTTCCTCGCGGCGTGCCTCCATGGCCTTCTGGGCGATCCGAGCAATGCAGGTTTGATGTACACGGAGTGTCTCGCCAAGGTCCAGAGTCAGCAATCTCATCTGGAGATGAACTCAGATGGCGCTGTGGATACAGTCCATGTTCTTCGAGCAGCCACACTTCACAATATGGCGATAGAATGGGCAAACCTACAGATGCCAGATCAATGTCGGGAAGCACTATCAGGTGCAATGGAAGTTGGAGTCAATCACCTGCTTCAAACTCATCCAGTGGTTGTGCGCGTTCTGGAGACGTACAAGATCATGCGACAGACTTTCCTGTTTGCAGAAACGGCAACCTCGCGCCGAGACGACTTAAATGGACGTGTTACAGCGACAGCGACCAATTTGACACCAAAGCCACCAATGAAGACGCTGGAATGTAACCCGTCCCGCCCAAGTCCACCCCCGTCAAGTACGTCACCCTCTGCAAAAGGCATCGAGAGACGAAGCCCGAGAGTCCAAAGTATCCACAAGCAACTGGAATCGACAGACCCTCGAGTCAGCCCAGTGCGACCGGCGACTCGACCTAACGAGCATTCTCCTGTGTCGAATGGCGAATCCCCACATAGGCGCGTCCAGAAACGTCCGCTCTCAACCCCTGAGGTTCCGTGTGGTCTCTCTGGACGACCATTTTCACCCGGCGCGATTCGAACGTCTCTAGTACCTGCAGTCCCCGAGGAAACCTTTGCGCATGCCTTGAGCTCAAAGCATCGTGAGAGCAAGGCCAGTGTTCGAGCGGAGGCTCGGGCGTTTGTTGCTCGTCGAAAAGCTGCCATCAGGATCCAGGTAAGGCTGCAACACTCACGGATGGTAGTGCAATTCAGTGACTGACGCTTCAATCTGTGCTTACATAGCAAATCTGGAGGAAAAGTCTTGTCCGACATCGGATCGCACAACGACAGCGTGAGCAGGCTGCACTTCAGATTCAGAGTGCTGCTCGGATGCACAAGCAACAAGCACAATATCGAGCGGTGCTGGAGAAAACTGAGATGATCCAGGCTGTTTGGCGAGGCGCAGCTGTCCGCGCACAGTTGCGACATCAAGACGCATCGGGTGTAAAGATTCAAGCTGCTTGGCGAGGAAAGAAGAATCGTGCAAAATTTTACGAGGCGAGAGAGAATGTCGTCTACCTGCAAGCTGTGATGAGGGGGCACATGGCAAGGAGAAATCTCGCGGCGGAGAGGTCATCGGCGACCAAAATTCAGTCTCACGTACGCCGGCAACAAACTCAGAAAGTCCACCGCAATCAGCTCGCGCCTGTGACCGAAATGCCGTTTACACCTGAGGATATACCTTTGGGACCCGCAAACACGCAAGCCGACCACACCGCTCCCGAACATCAACCACATATCACGCCGCAACTGCTGTTATATTCGTTTTCGAGCGTGGCTGTCGCGGACAACAACGCGGTAGAAGTCGTCCAAGCTGTTCCTGTGGCGATGGGGGTGGTTGCGTCACTTGTTGTATCGAGCCACTTCGTTGTGGATGGGGAGGCGTCGGATAACGTGTCCGACGCGGTATTGGAGGCGCTCTCCATGTCTACTGTTGCTGACGAAGGATCTGTGCGTGGACCAAGCCATATCACTGGGGACGCCAGTATGCCGACAGTAATGCCGGAGATGGCTTCGAAGCTCGAGCTCATGTCGTGGGTGGTGGAAGAGATCCCTGCATCCATAACTCTGGAACCGGAGGTGGTGAAGTCGGTATCGAGTGCGGTGGAAGTCGTGGAGGCCGTGGAGGCGATGGAAGCGGTTACTCCTGTTGTCGAGACCACGTCGATCAGGGCGATGTCTGAGTCGTCGAGCGACTTGGTTGTGGATGCCGATGTTGCGACCGTGGTGTCGGATCTCGTGTCGAAAGTGGCGTCCGAGTCTTTGTCGAGCTGGTATGAGGCGGACGAGGGCGCTTGTCCAGTTTCAGCAGAAGTGGAAGGTGACGAGGTCGTGGCGAGCGTGATAGAGGAAGCCGTGTGTGTAGTGGAATCGGTCGCTGTTGCTGTGGCGCCGACTGCGTTGGTCTCGGA
>JAADVC010000661.1:0-17371 GCA_023334575.1 Pythium volutum
ACTGGTCGCGCTATTTTTTGACCAACCAACGAAGATGCATGTTGAAGTTTGATGTGCACAAATTCAGTACATGGACCCCTTGGACCAGGTTATTCAGGTGCGCTGCAGTCCTCAGGAGTTCTCTTTTTTGGTGATGTTAGCCGCTCACTGTACTGTAGCAGTACTACTGGTACAATAGAGATCTCTGGATTCCAGGCGGTTGGATCGGTGAAATTTCCAAGCTGAGGAAGTTAGCGTGATCGGCCCTGAACTCTCCTCTCTGGTTGACGCGACAGCATCTCCATCGCGACAAAAGAAACCAGATTCACTTGGCCCAGTCCCTCCCTGTACTGAAGACGCGGCTGCGCCAGATTGCCAAAGCACAATCCCAGCTTTCAGCACGTCCATTGCAGGGGTCGCGCCGTTGAGGGCTACATCCATGTCGTTGCCACATACTGCTGTGGGTCATACAGAACGAGTCGGGTTGTGTATTTCCAGTCACGTTATCCCAATGGGTCAAACAGAACGAGTCTCGTCACGTTATCCCCAAGGTCGTAAATGCCAGGTCACAGTGAAAGCAGAATTATTGCCGTCCTTGTAAATCATGACTCGTGGTTCACAAGGACGGGCATCAAGTGTCGATCAGCTTTTGTCACGTTTATCTAAATTTCACGTTGGTACCTGCGCAATTTTGCACATTCCAGATGTAAATTACCAATTTCCCAACCGAAACATCGTAATTTTCAGCATCCTGATATAAACACCATAACAGAAACCAGATACGAACAATCCCTGAAATATGTTCATAACGTTGCTGCAGATTGATGTGAAGGATTTCCTTCCCACGAACCACCAGCTTTATCGACCACGGAAACATGGCGACAGAGGCCAAGGCTCCGGTGATCCAGGAGAGCCCCGAGGCGCTCGCGCGCATGGCCGAGCGCATCATCGGCGAACGAAACGCGCGCGGCATTCCCTCCGCTTTTTTTGTGGTGCGTAATGCTGTCCGGATCGCGGGTTTTCTCGCTTGTAACGGCCCCGTGGAAGCCGAGAAAACATCTCCCAAGCATTGCGTGACGTATTAACCCGTTGCGCGCCATGTCATAGGAATCCGTGGACGCGTTCATGGCGTCGATTGGCATCCGTGCCATTGAGCCGCTTGTTGGTGCGCTGCAGCAGCTCTACAGGTACCATCAAAACAACGGCGAATCGTTTTCTCCTAATCATGCGAATTGACGGCATGGTGACACTGTATTCATTTGCAGCAAGTACAAGTTTATGGAAGTGAACCTCCAGAAGAACCGCGAGTCCTTCAAGCGCAAGATACCAGAGACGGAAAAGGACTTGGCGATGCTGCGCCACTTGGTCCAGAAGAAGGTTCGTCTTTTTGAGTGGGGGATGGTGGATAATTGTTCATGGGTATGGACTGAGATTTTCCGATTCAAAACGATTCGCAGGAAGACGGAGAAAACATTCAGACGCACTTCAACCTCGCAGACAATGTCTACGCCAAGGCGACCGTCGACTCGACTGTCGGCAAGGTCTGCATCTGGCTCGGCGTACGTTCTCCCAACCAATTTGTTGGGATTACGACTCGGGATTCTGATTGTGATTTTTGTTGGTATGGATTGTGAAAGGCCAACGTCATGGTCGAGTACTCGTACGACGAAGCGCTTGCGCTGCTCGAAAGCAACGTCTCGACTGCGACGGAGCGATTGGTACGAAAGACGATTTTTCTGGCCGTGCGGATATCGTCACGATTACTCATCTGAGGGTATCTTTTGGTAGGCCCAAATCGACTCGGACTTGGCGTTCCTGCGTGACCAGATCATTACGACTGAGGTTAACATTGCCCGCATTTTCAACCACGACGTGCGCCGCCGCCGACAGGTCCGTGATCGGTTAGTTGTTGGAGCTGTTTTGAGGGTGGCGACTAATTTTTTGTATACTGGTAAATAGGAAAAGGACGACAAGCTCGTGGCAGAGCTCGAGGCAAAGTAGATTTGTTCCGCTTATCTTTTTCACGGACAATACGCTGAAGGGAAGGGAGACCCGTCTAGAAACCAGTGAAGCGATAGTGGTGGTGCTCAAGACGATCAAAAATGGATTTTTCTCGAGTGGTGCGTCTCCTAAGATGAGTCGAAATACGGATTTGCATTCATATTTAACGAGGGTGTGAGTTCGACCCGTCGCGCGTCTCTTCAGTAAAACCGATGGGTATCTGTGTGTGATTAGGTTTCGTGTGGGCAAGCATTTCGGCAAGAAAAAAGAGATAACAAGGATCCAGCAGCGATGGCCAGCGAGTGGGAGCTGCGCCACGATCACAGTTCCGGTCAAGCGTACTATCTCAATCTGGTCACTGGCGAGTCGTCATGGGAGGTGCCTGCAGAGCTCAACGTCCTGCCGGCAGCAGACGTCGAGATCTCGTCGGCGCCACCGTGGACAGAAGCCGCCGATGACGCAGGACGCGTGTACTACGTAAACTTGACGACAATGGAGACGTCGTGGGACCCGCCACAAGGTTTCCACCACAAAGCTATCGGGACTGCAGCTGCGCGACGGCCATCGACAGCCGAGCAAATGGACCAGCTCAATGCGCTTCTCAGTGGCGGTGACGGCGATGACGGAGACGAGAGGGACGAAGGACAAGCAGAAGAGGACCACGCTAGAGGTGGTCCTATCGGCGTGGAGATCCCGTCATCACAGTTAATCGCAGGCGACCCGCCAGCGACCGACGGCTCGGAATGGATGATGTTCCTGAACGAACTCAATGGGGTCCCGTACTATTACAACCACCTCACGTTCGAGTGTGTGTGGGAACCACCGGCGGCGTTCCTGGCGTATCACCACCTCGATATGCAGTCAGAAGATGATGTCAGGGACGGAGACGCCGACCAGCTGGGGTTTGACGACGCTGGCGTCTCGCGACGGTCGACTCCTACCGCTGCGGCCCCGCTGCCTCCGCACACGCGTGCCACGCCGATCCAGATCACGCCGGAGTTTGAAGAGAAAGTCCGCCGAGCCATCGAAGCCGTGTCCAAGACGCCCGTTGGATCGAGTCGGTTGCTTCTCGTCCGCACGCCTACTATCAAGTCGATCGACTCGAGCAGGCCACCGTCTCGCCCGACGTCGTCCTCTGGAGCATCGGCAAGGCAGCGCCTCGCGACTACGCGAGTCGTCAGCGAATCAGACGTGTCGCCACCGCCTGCAGAATTGAAGCCGAGCGACGTCAGTGACCAAGAAACTTCAGCTCCGCAAGAGTTCTATGACGACGATATACCAGAAGCGTCTGTGGTTGCACCAGACCCAGTCGATCGACCACCAAGCAATGAAGAGCTGGAGCTACTGCAGCGCGACACGATGATGCGATATCTGGTATTTGACGCGATGGCATTGACGATCCAATGCATGGTGCGGTGCGTCCACGCCCGACATCGTGTGGCGAGAAAGCGAGCAGAACGACAACTCATGAGCATGTCCACCGAGAGAGTCTCCAAGGAAATTCCCGACGCAAGTACTCCAGAAGAATGTGGAATCCAACCCGTGGCGGCGAGTGAACAGATTCAATCCACGTTCGCCAGCGAGATTATTCCTGCTCAGCCCCCAGACACGTCATCAGAGAGCCTCCAACATTTGCCGTCGCGCGAATTGCTCCACGACGAGACTGTGCAAGCAAGAGAGGAATTTCCCTGTGTCCACGAAGGTGACCGTAATGACGAAAAAGACGAGCCATTCGCGAAAGCCGCAGCACAAGACGGTCACGAGCAGCCAGTGATACCAGAGAGTGATCTCGAGGATACGCTTGTAGAGAGCGTGCGAGTCGGAGTCGTTGGTCCGACTTTAGTCCCGGATAAAAGTCCGCCAAGTGCAGTCATTGAGTCGATCCCCACTGAAGAAATTCCTGTATCCGAGACGGATGGCGACCCATTTGAATCGGCGGTACAGGACGCCAGCGCTCTTCCGTCAGCGATCACGGTCAACGGTTTTGAGCCTACTGGCACACGACACGACGCCGTCTCTGCCGGTCAGGTCGAAGCACTCGCGAGCGTACCGACTGAGTCACGAGAGATGCTAGCTGCATCGATACATGATGAGCAGACAGTCGTGATCCGTGGAGACATTCAAGTGAATCGACTCGACCACCACGAAGCAAGCGCAGAGGAATCCTCGGCACTGTCAGTGCCACTGGTGATCGGAGGTGAAGATTTATCGCCGCCAGATGGGACGCAAGCCAAGCCACCAGGCCAAGAGACTCCTGTCGGGTCTTCATCCTCGCGAACCAATTCACGCACAGCACGATCGAGTCGACGTGCACACGAGAGACCGTCATCTCCGACGACTCGCTTAGCTACTGTTACTCCTCTCGCAGTTGACACGAGTAGCGGCAGGCTCGCAGTTCTCAACATCACGACCATTTTCCCGCCAAACCCGCATCGCGATCGCATCAAGGTGATGCCGTCGAAGCCACTCGCCAGTGAGAATGCTGCGACAATGGCGGGGCACATCCAGCGCAAGCCCATTCCAATCCATGACAATGATCGCCATGGAGTGGCTGTCGCGTCGAAGCCGCTTGAGCAACGAGACCGCGAGCGAGCCGATCGAGCGGAGGCCGGGCCCAAGATGCGGGACGAAGCCAGGGCAAAATGGACCCAGGAAGTGAACCAGTGTCGCCATATTTTTGCTGCGGCGACTGTTCGCCGCACACGAAACACTCGCGACTTGCAGATTGCCGAAGAAGAAAGAAGACAATGCGCTGCTGACGAGCGGAAAAAGTGGCTGAAGGATCAGACAACAATATGGCAACCAGCCGACGAGACCAAGGAACTCAAGAGTGATCACGACAGTGGTGGGGTTGCTGGTGTGCAGTCTGCGATGCAGCCCCACGGATTCATCGAGGCGATGATGCACGAGCGGCTCAGAAATATCCACCATGTGCTCGAGCGCTTGCAGATTTCCAGGCATCCCAAGCACGATCTCTGTGAGTACTGGCAGCAGCTCGTCCACAGCTTCCCATCATCACTCAAGGAAGGTGTTCAAATCGACGATCCGTACTGGGCCAAACTGCACGCCAAACTCTACGCTATGGCTACAACTAGTAGCCAGGATCTTGCTATGTACCTCACGCGCCACCGCACGGACTCGTTCGACTCGCTTCTCCATGGAGCGGCTTGGCGAGGTGATGTGGAGATGGTTCAGTATCTCGTCTCGGAACTCCATGCTGATGTGTATGCAATCGACTGCAGTGCGACGAAGACGACGCCTCTCCATGAAGCTTGTCGTGGCGGCCATCTTCCAGTCGTCGACTTTTTACTGTCTCGTGGTGCGTTTCTGGACGCCATCGATTCCCATGGCGAGACGCCTCTTCATGTGGCCTGCCGCTTGGGGTGGGGCCAGGTCGTCCACGCGCTCATCACGGCTGGCCACACGCAAGACGAGAGTGATGCCTCAAAGAAGACGATGGTTCCTGATGGTATAGAACCAGAGCCTCCGGTGGATGATGTCCGAGTGCTTCACGTGCTGTCGTGGGGCGACTGTTTCCATTTGCGGAATGGCAAGCACCGCCGCGCCATGGAGATTGCGACGCTGCCCTCACTAGTCGAGTTTCTGACCCGTACGATTTTATCTCCAACTATCCGTGCTCGCTGTACGCTAGACCTAGCGACTGATTTATCTTGTAATGTCCCTTGTAGAGTACGCAAAAAATCTCCAGTCCCGTTTGCACGACGCATCATCATCCACAAACGATGTCGCTGCTCACACAAGAGCCGTCGTGAAAAAGAAACGAACCAAGCCATAGCGACCAAAGTCGGCGGCAAAGCTGTACGCGATCGAAACGAAATAAGACCGTCACCACAAGCTCTACGTATGTAAGGAGAGAAGAAGGATCCTTCTTGTCCTAGTTGCGGACCGTGCGGTACAGCTTACACAATCGGATCTGCTCACGGTTATTGTACGGGAACAGCGGCGTCGAGCCCATGCGCGTGAGTGACGCCTGTGTGATGTCTTCGTACGTGATCTGCTGCTTGGCGAGCGTATCCAGAAACGTCTGAAACGTGATTTGGTTTCGCACGGTCGCAGCAAAGATCGCGATGCGACGCGGCGTCACGATCTCGTCATTATGATTGCCCGCGGTCTTCAACTCTTCTTCTTCTTCTTGATTTCCGTCGCCGAGAAAGGTCTGCAGCACGCGCACGAGCGGCGGGAACGCTGCCACGTCGTAGACGCAATCGCCCGCCAGAAGAATGTCGGGTCGAATGTAGCTTGTCTTGCGCTTGGCTTCGTGTGGGTCCCAGCAGTCCCAGTCGATCGTGTCCACGTCCACGGGGCACACGTACGGTTCATTGAGCTCGGTATTGTACCGCAAATTGAGCATGACCTTGGGCGCGTAGTCGCTCATCACGAGCCGACTCACGGGCACGCACTTGGCCACAATAATGCCCGTGATGCCCACGCCGGCGCCGAGCTCGAGCACACTGCGGCCCGTGAATACGTCTCGGTGCGCGAGCACGTACTCAGCGAGGAACCAACCGGCCTCCCAGATCTTGAGACCGACTTCGTTAAAGACGGACGCTACGCGAAGTGAGACAGTCACGTCCTCGTGGTGCGACCGGGCCGCGCGCGACGGGATCCGATAGCTCACGTGGTGCATCTCGTCAGAGTCCGCAGCCGTGAGCTCGACGACGCGGCCCACGGTGACGAATCCCACCAGTTCTGCGACCAAATCGTCCGCGAGCTCGCCGCCCGCCGCCTCGATCGCTGAGACAGTATTGGAGAAAAAATGGATAAATGAGACTTTCGCATCCCCTCGCAAGATCCAACACCAAATGTCACACACCGTCCATGTAGCTCTTGAGGAACCGGCACGTGTAGCTCCGTGGCGGTGCGTACTTGTCGGCAATAACGTCGTGGACCACACGGCGCATCACGGCGTCCTAACATACGCGGTCGACGGTGGGGTGAAACAGTGAGACTGGCGAGCCCATTTTTTTCCTCCTGGTTCTTTTTGGTCCGCACCTGAAACTCGAGCGATGTCCAGTCGTACGGCGCGTGCGCATGGTGGCGCTCCATCTCTTCTAATAGATGCTTCACTGGACGCACGGCGCGGTACGCGTCCAGCAGCCACAGCATCGCATCCGTCTCCCCACGCTCCATTTTAGAACACCCTTCGATTTTGCACGCGGGTCAAAAAAAAAAACTTTCAGAGGGTTCAACCCTCTCTAAATCTATCTTACACGATATATAGTGTTCACCACACTATTTATGTGTAGCATAACGTGATACACACTAATCTAAGCTGTAGCTCTTCATGTCGGTCGGTGACGAGCTCCTCCATCAATCCATTCTCTCGGTGGAGTAGCATCATGGCGGCGACGCTCGCGTGCGCCAACTGCGGCGCTGAGGGCGAGGCCAATTTCAGTGCCAATTACTTTGGTGAGCTCGTGTGTGAGTTATGTGGCACGCAGAGTTACCTGCAGAACCGCACCGAGACCCAGGACGCCGAGGACATGGGCATTGACATGGCGACGCTCGGGAAAATGAAGCAATCCAAACGCAAACAAAAGCGCGCGCGCAAGATCAAGACAGAGCACGACGAGACCAGACAGCAGCCCATCAAGCTGCTGGATTGCATTGTCGCGACGCAGTACATTCTCCATGAACAGGCCGAGGCGCTTGTGCGCGTCGGGTTCCCACCGGAATTCCCACGGGTCGTGCGCGACGTGTGGTTCCACTTGTTGCGCGTATGGCACCGCAAAGGTGCGCGTCCGCTGCTGCGGTGCTTTACCGAGTTCCACTACCAGCGCCAGGCCGCCGACAAGGCCATGGATCCGGCCGTGACGAATGATGTGCTTGAGCAGTGGGACGCCGAAAACGGCGGCGATCTCGAACGGCTCTTCTCGCAAAGCCAGTCCACAGCAACAACAGCGGCGACAACGACGACAACGAAGCACGGCCACAGAGACCCACTCGACGTTGGCCCAACGTCTGTCCCCGGAGAGACGAAACACAAACGCACGCGCCACTGGGTGCACACGCTCGACTGGTTTGTGCTGCCCGATATGGTCGGCGTGCTCGTGCTCGCGGGCCGCCTGCTCAACGTCGCGGCGCTGCCCTGCGACTACGCGCACTGGATCACGTGCGGCGAGCTGCCCTATTACAATTTGCTGTCGCGGTGTCCACTCGCGATGCAAGAAAAGCTCGAGCGCGTGGCCGTGTTTTTCGACGCGACGATCCGCACCAATTGGATCTCGACCGCTGTGATTGCGTACCGCGCCCACTACCTCCAATTCCACTTGGAGATGCGCGTGCCGCCGCTCAATGCCTCGCTCATTGCGTTCACCATTTGCGAAAACCTCGATTTCCCGCCGCCTGTCTTTCGCCATTTCCAGTGGCTCAGTGCACAGTTCAATCTCGCCGGCGAGCTGCCCGAGAAGCCGCTCCAGCAAAAACCCGTGACACGTTTCCAGGACGCAGCACGCGGCTCGGCGCTCGACTCGGGCGCGGGCATTGCTGCGTACTTGCTCGCGGCGATTCGTCTGTGTCCCAACTGGAACGAGTGGATCTATGAACACGCGCGTGGCCCGCGCGACCAGCACGTGCCGCCGTTTTCGACTGCAGAAGCCGACAAGCTGCCACGCCATGAGCTCGGTGCGTTTGTGGATTTCTGTGAAGACGTGTTGCTAGGCGCGGACCGCGGCCGCATTCCAGACGAGTTTACGGCCCACGTACATGCACTGAAAACAGATTTGAGTCGAAACAAGGCCCACTACTTTTCGAGAACCTACCAAGCCCATGCATTGCGCGCGTACCCGCCCGAGTACGAGGACGGCGTTTGTGTAGAGACCACAAGGGAAATAGAGACGCGTGTCGAGCGTGTCAAGACCCACCACGGCATTTTATCTGGCGTGGTCGACGAGAAGATGGAGCTTGAGGACGCAGCGCGCACGGTCAAGCCAACGCTGTTTTATCCGCTGTACGCCCATACGGAACGTGTCTCGTTCCACACGCCGTTTGAAGCAGCGCTCGAGCTGGTGTCCGAGTACATTGACTGCCCCATGGGCGTCGTGATGAAATGGGTCGACGTCATTGATCGCGGCCTGCGCGACCGCGCGCGCGAGTTTCGACTCCAGCGTCCAGACAAGTCGGAAGCAAATGACGAGGCTGCGCAAGACGAGGAGGACGAGGACGATGTGGAGGACGAAGACGAAGTGGAGGGCGATGAGGAAGTGGAGAAAGACCACGACTATGAGAAGCTGCAGACAATGGCGGCTGAGTTTCAACAGGAAGAAAATGAGTTGCAAGCCGACGCTGAGAATGAAAGCATCCTAGCGGAAACCCAAGCGAATGAAGACCCGAGATCCCCAGCGGACGAAGACTCGAAGCAAGAGGATTTGGGGGACGACCCCGGAGACCCAGGCTTTGAGAAGCCTAAGGCAGTTGTGGTCGAATCCCAACAGGTTGAAGGTGAGACCCACGAGCAAGCCGAGAGCCAAGCCGTCTCAGTTGAAAGCCGCCCAGCGAGGCGGAGAGGACGACTGCGGAAAGTGCCGCGCGATCAAATGGATACCGGTTCTCGGTTTTCCTGAGTTGCGGATTTAGTGATTGAAGGGGTGGCGCGAAAGGTCACGTTGGATCGCGCGGCGTCCCTTCTCGTCATCCCATTTCCATTCAGGCGAGAAAGCGATTTCCCCGGTTCGGCGCTCTCTCTCTCTCTCTACGATGGTGCGTACTGGGTCCTTGTCCTGCATGACACGTCATGTCTGATACGATTGGGCGAATATAAAATGGCTCGATTGCATCCCCCCGACAGACGACGTGTGCGCAGGCCATTAAGGCCTGGGAAGCCAAGAACACGGCGTCGGCCGAAGAGGCGACCGCGATCAAGCTCTACTGCCAGATCCCGCCCGTCAATAAACTCGACAATTCGCTCAACACGCTCAAGAACTGCGACCACCTCTCGCTCTCGACCAACAGCATTGACCGTTTGATCCCCTTGTCGGGCATGAAAAAGTTGCGGATCTTGTCGCTTGGTCGGAACCAAATCAAAAAGATTGAAAAGCTCGACGACGTTGCCGACACGCTCGAAGAACTGTGGATGTCGTACAATCTGATTGCGACGCTCGACGGGCTCTCGGGGCTCACGAACCTCACGACGCTGTACCTGTCCAACAATCTCATCAAGAGCTGGGACGAGCTCGACAAGTTGGCGAGTCTGCCGACGCTGCGCGACGTGCTCTTTGTCGGGAATCCGATTTACGACAACATGTCCAAGGAAGACGCGCGCATCCAAGTGCTCAAGCGGATCCCCAAGGTCGCCAAGATTGATGGCGACATGGTCAAGCAAACGGAACGCGATGCCGCTCTAGGCCAGTGATGCAACTTTTTTTATAGTGTCTCCCCCCGACAGATATATCTCATATATCGCACGCAGTGTGTGGATACGCAAGGACTACTGTTAGTAGCGGGGGAGAGAGAGTGGGAAGACGACTCTAATCCTGCTTGCCCTTGAGGTACTGGAGAATGTAGCCAAAGTCCTTGTTGCCGTGGCCGTCGTTGACAATCATGCTGTAGAGCTGGTGCGCGGCATACGTCAACGGAAGCGAGACGCTCGCGGCCTTGGCAGCGTCGACGCCCAGGCCCAAGTCCTTCTTGACGAGCGCCGACGAGAAGCCGCCCTTGTAGTTGACCGCCGCGGGCACATTCTCCATGAGCCCCGGGTACGGGTGGTACAGCGACGACGACCAGCACTGTGCCGTCGACGTGTTCATAATGCTAGTACAGCCAAAGCAAAACAAACGCATTAGAATGAGCGACAACAAAAAGGCACAAGAAAGCACAGGTAAAAGTGAAACGTACCCGCGCAGCACCTGCGGGTCCATGCCGAGCTTGACACCGAGGTTCATGGCCTCGGCGACCGACGCCATTTGGATCACGAGCGAGAGGTTGTTGCACATCTTGGCGACCTGGCCCAGCGCTGCAAAACAAAAGAACCACGGTCAGCTTTTTCTCACAGGTATACTAAACGCCCCCATAATACCAGAGGTACGTACAGCTCGATCCGCAGTGGACAATGTTGCGCCCCATAAACTCGAGCGTCGGCTTGACAATCTGGAATTCTTCGTCCGTGCCGCCAACCATGAACGTGAGCGTGCCATTCTCGGCCCCAATCACGCCGCCCGACACGGGCGCGTCGACAATGCGCGCCTTCTTGTCGTGGTAAATGTCCGAGAGCTTCTTAGTAAAGATCGCGTCAATCGTCGACGAGTCGATAAAGAGCTGTCCGGGGCGCACAACGTCGCGGAAGCCGTCCTTGTCATTGAGGTACACGTGCTCGACAATGGCCGTGTTGGGCAGCATGGTGACCACGCGGTCGCACTTTTCAGCGACCTCGCGCGCCGTCGAAGCGACGATCGCGCCCTTGGCCGCGAGCGGCTTGGTGCTTTCCGGGTTCACGTCGCAGACCACGACCTTTTGGCCCTTGGCGAGCAAGTTGGTGGCCATGTGGGCACCCATTTGGCCAATGCCCACGAGCCCGATAAAGTCCTTCGAGTCGCTGGCAAAGCCGCGCGCGACAATCGACTGCTGCTGGCGCGCCATGCGCTGGAGCGAGCGGTGCATCATCATGATGGAGGAGTAGAGAGGACGAGAGAAGAGAGAGGAGACGAGCGGTTGAGGAAGCGGATCCAGCAATGACGTCGTGCGGCCATGCGCAGAGGCAAGCAGGAATGACGGACGGCACCACTTTCTGACGGCCTCGGGGGAAAGATAACGGATGTGTCATTGGCGCGAGGGAGTATCTTTCATGGAGGCTGTTGAGAGTGGAGCTGCGCTTTTCAAGCTTTTTGGTGCACATAGAGGATACATATACTCTAGTGAGTTTGTTGAGATCGACAGTGTCGGCATGGGACGGATGGAAGTGTCGTGGCGATGGAAGCATTTTAGGGTCGCGTAGTGTCCATGATGGCTGGATGGAAATGTTTCCGGCGGGTCAAGTGATAGGTTCGCTTCAAGTTCAACTCTGTCGACGAATTGGTAATTACGTCTTTCAGTTCCACCACTCTGGCACAATTCTAGGAAGCATTTTATTGGTGACGATGTAAAATATTTCCCTTTGGAACGCTCCACTGGCCAATGAAATCGTCTCTAGCATTACTCTTTGCCTTCGGGCTTGGAGTGACTCAGGACAAGTGGTTCGTAAAAACTATGGCTCAGCTGCGATGAAGGGTTTTTATTCCAGCAACATATCCGACGACATTCGCTTACCTCGTGGACTCGTAGCTCAGTTGCTGATGTGCAACATTGCTCGGCGACCGACCTTATGATGATCGGCGTGGAGCACGGTGAGAGCGTTGTGTGTGCATGTCTGTACTCATGGGATATGTATATGAAAACAAGGGGGAAAGCCGATGCGCAATCTACTCTACTGGTGTTTGTGTAGCTATGAGGAGAAGGTAGGAGAAGACTCGGGTCGGGTGCCTGTGGGCATGGTGCTGCAAGTTTAGTTGACGTCAACGAGAAAGTCAAAGATGTCAGTGTTCCGGATCGCCGCCTGAATGTCTTCCTTCTGGAGCGTTCGGCGCTTGTTGCGCTCCGAGTAGCTCCACGAGCGGAGCGTCAGCTCGAGGATAAACATCTCGCAGGCCTTGGCGAACAGCACGGGCGCCTCGGCACTGATCATGCGCACGTCCTCGTCCGACTTCATGATACGCTTAATGCGGGCGAGCGGCAGGTCGTTATGGTTCTTGAAATCTGGTTGTGAGACAACATTTAGCTCCGATGATGTGATTAGGCTCGGGTAGAGCGCGTACCTTGTTCGCTTCCGACCTCAAGCTGCTCCATCTTTAGCGGTCACCACAACATAACGTGTCATTCGTCTCGTCGCAGGCGTGAAGGAAGTAGGAGCAAAAGCGATCGCGTACCTCGACGAGCTGCTTCGCCCAGAACGACTTGAGCTGCTGCTCGAGCTGCGCCTGGTGGGCGGCCTGTTCGGCCTCGGTCATCTCCACGACTTGTCCTTCCATCGTAGCTGCTGGATTGTGGTCACGTTTTGCGTTGTATGTCAGTCCCCACACGTCCAATTTGCCTCAAACTTCCACGGGGAGTCTATTGCCACATACGCACCTGGGGGAGTTGGTCTTGGGGGGCGAAGGATTCAGAGAAACGGCAAAGATCAACGCGCCGTCGTCCGCAGTTGTCGGGCAAAAACACTTTTGGTCGCGGATGTCAGAATCCAGTGTAAAAAGGCGCCGCATTTTCGGGGCGGGTTTTGCAGCGCACTGTATCAGACATATTAGTGTTTTGAACGTCTCCAGAAGATGATAATTAGATTATGAATCGTTTCCAGCCATGAATGAAATGGATATTCAACGCTGAATGGATATTCAACGCTGTTCATGGAGGCAAAGCAGCCACTCGAATTATTAGAAAATGGATATGTAGTGAGAAGAGCCTATGCGCGTTCGCGTCTGTAGCTGGCTGTGTGCAATTGTCTACTTCTTGAGCGACAGCACGAGCGCAAGCACGACGGCGACTGCGATCAGCGTCAGGAATCCCCAGCACATGAGCTTGGTCTTGGAGCACTGGCAAAAACCGCGCCGCATGTCCGCCTGACGCACATTGTCCAGTGCGCCTTCCGTGTGTTCCTTTGCCTGGTTCGTTTCTTCCTCAATCTCCACTGCGTTGTATCATAACGAGTGACCGTCAGCAATGGCACGTGGCAGAGATAACCAAAAACTCCAAATGTTTGACGTACCAACGACCTCGCCCTGGGCCGCGATCATGTCGTCGACCTCGCGGAAGGCCGCATTCACCTCTCGCATCTGGTGGTTAATCTGAATGATATCTTCTTCCCGTCGCATGAGATCTAAAAGACACAATCAACAACGATCAGTGCCATGCCCGCTTCAACTGGCCGTTGACTTTCTAAACGACGCACCGTCTTCGTTGTAGTTTTGCACATTCGCCTGCGTGTAGATCTGGTCCTCGCTGTAGTTACCCAATCCAGCGGGCTTGTCATCGTCGCTGCGGAACGAGCGCGACGACTTGCGAATGTCGGCGACCGCGTGCTTTTCATTTTCAATCAGCTGCTGGCACGTCGCCTCAAACGCCTTGAGCAGGTTCTTGTAGTCGTTCGAGAGCTTGTTCACTTCAGTCCTGCGCGAGCGCCCCACCGATCCCTGGCAGGCCCGTGAGAGGTCCTGTAGCCGCCGGGTAATCTTGGCGACAAGATGGTTGCCCTTCTCTGTGAGCTCCTTGAGCTGCTGGTGGTTCACGCGGCTGTCTTGGGGCGTCTTGAACAGCGTCATTTTTTGCTGGATCGACTTTGTGAGCTGGTGGAACTCTTTGATCGCATTGGACGTGTCCTGTTTGTTGCGCTTGTACTGCTCCACTTCGTTCGCGCCCTTGGGCGAGTCGGCCGACGAGTAGCTGCTCATGGTCGTCTAGTGTTGGATCGCGTTGTGGCTCGAATACAGAGGCTACGAAAGGCGGGAAAAACCGAGCTCGAGTCGACAACACGTCGATGCGGTGATATATGAGGCGAGGCGTCTACGAGTTCTCCTTGAGAAAGAGTGAGCTGCGGAGGACGTGGCGGTGGTGGTGGCGAGGGGGCGATGCTGAATTCTAGGATTTGGTGCCTCGCGTTCTGAGAGGAAACCAGACCCACCAAAGGGGAATCCCTCAAATTTTGACTTGTCCCAAGTCACAAACACATCACCATCCGATGTTGATTGGTGCTTAAGGGTCACTGCTCAAAATAATAGCCAATCAGAATCTTTGTAGCCATCTGTATCCACTGTTCAGACCTGGTGGGAATTAGAGCGTAATCACACTGCGTAAATGGAAAATGCAGCCACTTGAACTTCGACGGCAATTCATGTCATGGCCATTCTGTCGCACGCCTAACTAAACCTGTGTGTGCAGCTCCGTGGCGTCGCAGCTCGAAAATCGCGCTGGAGCTGTTCAGTCTCGTCATGCAGTGTCCACTATTCTACAGTAGGACCAAAACGATTTGGACGCTGGCATGAAAAAGACAGGAGGTTTCGTCCCCGCGTGGTCGCGCGCATTTGCTTGAGCTGGGTTGTCTTCTTGTCGGTGGTATTACTCTTTGTGGGCGTCGCGCGGTCTGCTAGTTGTCTTGTCGTGCTGAGCTCCTCGC
Organism: Pythium volutum; assembly: GCA_023334575.1. Lineage (NCBI taxonomy): Eukaryota > Oomycota > Peronosporomycetes > Pythiales > Pythiaceae > Pythium > Pythium volutum. The sequence continues at coordinate 15,134 of JAADVC010000661.1, forward strand.
CAGTGGAATCGTCCTGCGTCGTCAAGTCGCAGAGTGGGTACAGTGTGTCCGGGATGGGAGCACAAGGTGGACTGTAGAAAACTCAGTGGTTGTGCAATTGCTTGTAATGAGAAGAAGAATCATTTGGAGGTGGCGGTGCTGCCATCGGCTCTACCTGATTCGAATCGACGAGACTGTGGATACTGTGGTCATATAGTGGGCAACCAAACGCGCGGAGATCAGTGCATTTTTTCGTGTCACCGCCTTTCCAGCGACATTACGTTAGGACCGACTAAATCTTGTACAAAGAGAACGAGATCGCGGCGTGCCGGGTCATTACGGGCTAAGGACGCCCACCACAAAGGCAGTTTCCAGCGGCCCGTGCTGGCCGGTGCTGTCTACGAGAACTAGGGAACTAGGGCGACGTTGCGGGCAGCGTAGCCACATGTGGCGCAAAAACTTGTGTAACCCGAATCGCGCTTTCGCCGCGATCCGCAGCGCGTGCGGACACATGGTGGGCTAGTGGACACTACGCTGGACAATGAGGTCTTGGATGGGGAATTGTGCCGCTTACACAGGCGCCAAAGACGTGCAGCTCACAAAAAAGACGTTGGATTTGGTGCGGTGGTCGTGGTGGATGGCCGATCCAGTCGGGTGCTGGCCCGTCAATTGAACGCTTCCGAACTTGCGCAGAAGCGCCGTCTCCAGTATTTGTTCGGAGGCGTGGTTGTCTTGGAGCAAGTCGCCTTTCTCGTAGATAATATTAACTCGGCATTGGGCTACCGCGTTCGATTAACACGCCCAAGCTGCAGTTCGAACCGCGGATGTACGTTACGTGGCTTGCTCACGCCGGGGGCGCCCATGAATCTGCACAATACAGAGAAGGAGACAAACGATCCACAATGCTCCATCTACTGCGGCTCGCATGGGGGACAAGGGAGTTGGAAGAAAACAAAATGCACGCTCATTACTAATACCTTCTCCATTGCGCAAAGCTTTTAGCGACCCCATCTCGCCACTCAGTTGTGGTCGCTGAGCGCGTCGTGGGTCGCCGACGCGCCCGGGTTTGGATTCTGGATCACGATTAGCGCGTACTCTTTATCGGGCGCGATCATGATCTCGTGCTTCTTGGATCGGATCCGCAGAAACGTCAAGTCGTTGGTCGGGTCAAGCGTGCGGATCGTCGACTTGGCCTTGGCTGCGAGCTGCGAGATGAGCGCCGCGTGGTCCATCGCAAACTCTTCATCGCTCGTGCTACTGTAGATCGGCACACCCTCGTGGTTGACGATCAACACGGCTTGGACGCCCTTGTGGGACTTGATGCGCTTGATCGTCTCTTCGGCTTCGTATCCTGGCTGTTATAATGCAAAAGGGCGCCATATAAACAGGCACGGAAGCCGATCTATTAGTGTTTGGTATAGGAATTGGAGTGCGCCTACAACGGCATCGCTGGGCGATACCGCGCAGGCGACGCATGACGCACCATGTTGTTGGTTCGGTTGCTTCGATAGCAGATTGATAGATCTGTCAGAGATTATGGAGGTTGCAGGAATGTGTCACGAGTCGTGACTGTTGGGAAGGGTCAATGGTAGTAATACTTTCGATGTACCTATTACTATTTGAAAGTAACGTACTTTCCCGAAAAAAAGACCGGTCCCGATTAGAAGTCCTCTCCCACTATAGTGACATCCGACCTGGCAACTGGAGAGAGGTTTCGCAGATCAGACCCGTACCCGTACCCGTAACATATGGGTACGGGTACGGAGTGGCTATTTTTAGTTTCGCATCGCATCCAATAGTGCTCAATCCGCAGATGTGTAGCCATCCATATTTCACTTTGAAGGATGAAGACGGCCAGCGAGGTCGACATGGCGCTATTGGCGCTGCTGTGGCGCCGTAAGAAGCGATACATGTTCATGGAGGTATGCGCAGAATTTGTTGTCGAGCGGCCCCTCATCCCGCAGCACCGACTGTCGCTGGACGCTGAACAGCGACGCAGACTGCACTATCGCGTTTCGTTTTGATCGGAGGGGGCTTGAGAGTCTCGCTGTCCATTTAAGGCTTCCTGACGTAGTCATCACGTCTGGGCGTGACAGGTGCCTCGCGATTGAAGCGGTTGCGATAATGCTCTACCGACTTGCCTATCCTGTACGATTCGCAACACAAATCCGAGTTTTCGGACGGTCGACGCCGTCCCTATGTCGAATTTTTTTGACTACCATTGCGCTCGTGTACGACCGGTGGCACGGTCACCTATAT
>JAADVC010000662.1:0-17353 GCA_023334575.1 Pythium volutum
ACTCACGCCCGGCGCCGACCCCATGTCGGAGCTGCTCAAGCTCGCGGCCGAGCTCGGATTCAGCAAGAAGTTCGTCGCGATCTCGCTCGGCCAGGGCCAGGGCCCGCTCGCCGAGAATGCGATTGCCGAAGCCATCGACAATGGCACCTGGGTGTGTCTGCAAAACTGCCACTTGTCGGTGAGCTGGCTGCCGACGCTCGAAAAGCTCTGTGAAGAGATCACGCCCGATCGTGTCCACGCGAGCTTCCGGCTTTGGCTCACGAGCGAACCGACGCGCGCATTCCCGTCCTTCATCCTCCAGAACGGCGTCAAGATGACCAACGAACCGCCCAAGGGAATGCGGGCCAACCTCAAAGGGTCCTACCTGACGATTGACGATACTTGGGTCGAGAGCTGCCCGCGCGCCGACGAGTTCAAGAAGCTCTTGTTTGGTCTGTGCTTTTTCCACGCGGTCGTGCGCGAGCGCACCAAGTTTGGACCGCTCGGGTGGAACATCAAGTACGTCTTTTCCAGCTCGGACCTCAACATTTCCAAGGACCAGCTCAAGATTTGTCTGGACGAACTGCAGCCACGCGACCCGATCCCGTACGCGGCGCTCGCGTATCTTGCGGGCGAGTGTAACTACGGAGGCCGCGTCACGGACGACAAGGACCGGCGCTGTATTGTGAATATCTTAACGGATTTCTATGTGGACGATATTCAGCGCAACGCGTACAAGTTCTCGCCGTCGGGCATTTACTATGCCCCCAAGGCCGGCCGGCTGGCGTCGTATCTCGAGTACATTGACTCGCTGCCAATGAACGAAGGGCCCGAGATATTTGGGCTCCACGAAAATGCCAACATTTCGTGCGCAATCGCCGAGACCGACTTGCTGCTCGAGTCGGCGCTGTCGTTGCAACCGCGTGCGAGCGGCGGTGGCGGCAAGTCCTGGGACCAAGTGCTCGACGAGACGGCCCACGACATTGCCGGCCGCATCCCGCCCATCTTTGACATTGAAAAAGCTGAATTGGATTTCCCGGTCGTGTACAACGAGAGCATGAACACGGTGCTCACGCAAGAGCTGATTCGATTCAACCGCCTGAATTCCGTGATCGCCAAGTCGCTGAGCGAGATCCAGCGCGCGCTCAAGGGGCTCGTCGTGCTGTCGGCAGAGCTAGAGGCCATGGGCAACGCCATGGTCAACGGCCAAGTGCCGCAAATGTGGAGTGCGGTCGCGTACCCCTCGCTCAAGCCGCTGGGCAGTTGGGTCTCGGACTTTTTGGCGCGGCTCGCGTTTCTCCAAAACTGGGTCGACCGCGGCGAGGCGCCACCCGTGTTTTGGATCTCCGGTTTCTTCTTCACGCAGGCATTTATCACGGGTACACAGCAAAACTTTGCACGCAAGCACCAGCTACCGATCGACCAAGTGGGCTTTGACATGGTCGTGCTGCGAGCGACCACGCTCGACCACAAGGCCGAGGACGGCGCCTACGTCGATGGGCTTTTTATGGAAGGAGCGCGTTGGGACACCGATGCCATGTGGATCACCGAGTCACGACCACGTGAGCTCCACGTGCCCATGCCCATCATCCACTTGCTGCCCAAGAAACGCGACGAGATCGAGCCGATTGAGGACACGGACCCGAACGGCACGGCCCATGTGTATCTATGTCCCGTCTACAAGACGTCGCTGCGACAGGGCACGCTCTCGACGACCGGCCACTCGACCAACTTTGTCATGTCGATCCGTGTGCCCATGGCTGCTCCTCATCGCCAGAAGCACTGGATCCGCCGCGGTGTCGCATTGCTCACGCAGCTCAACACGTGATATTGTATACAGTCGTGAAAAGCTACAATCCCTTTTTATGTGCAATCAGACGCTTGTTGCAACACGATTACCGTAATGTTACGGTAAATAAACCGGTTCTAGAAGGACGTACGGTGTGACGTTGTGTTGCCAAAAGTGTAACCGTCGGAGGGTGGGGCCCCTTACGACGGGGGTAGGGGTTACCGTTTTGCCAGTGTGAGTTCACTGCAACAGGTTACGTAACCCTGCGTGATCAGACGGCCCGGTGCTGGACAGAACTTGATGCAAGCAACCTCAACTCAACTGCGACACCCACTCTCAGGACCTCAACTCAACTGGCCCCACGGCGAAAAAGAACTCACTCTCGCGTACAGTCCGTGTGGTGTATGGAGTCTAAACGTTAGTACCTTTGCTTCCCCGTCCCCAATGGGACTCCCCATGGATGGTGGACTGGCCTCCACCGTGGAGGGCCAGGTTTATTTCCGCCATTGCCGCGTCCAAAGAGTTGGGGTGATGGCTGCTGCTTGCCCTTCTTTCCCTCGGATGCCGCCTGTTGTTTGCTGGCTTTCGATTTGGCTTCACCAGCCGAGTCTTGCACCCAATTTTACACTGAAAAGGAGGTCATTAAAGACAGGCAGTCGTTTTCCATTTTACTTCCAAACCCCCGTTTTTTTCGGTGCCTAAATAGTGACACGATGAAATAAAGACAGGTTTTTCGTAAAAAGTGATTTGCTTGCCCGAGCCTGTCCGCGCGATCACCGGCCAGCACGACAGCCGCGGTCCCCGAATCGCCGCTGGTCGGGTCCATCAATGAAAAGGCTGAGATTTCCTAATGTTCGCCAGGCAGTCGACTTGGGACGGGACGTGGAGAAACCCTGACCGCACGAGAGACTGGCGCACCTCAAGTGTTTCGGATCGTCCCCTTTCCGTCCCCTCCTCTCCTCTCCTCCTCCTCCTCCTCTTTTCTCAAATTCCCATGCTTCCGGATTCCGGATTTTTTTTCCAGCGGATCCAATTCGTCGTCGTCCACACTTTGGCTTCTACCATCCTCCAGAGAACCACCTCCCCCTCGCCTGTGGACACGCCACGCCGGACGCGCCATTCTCCAATCCAACGCACAGCTCAAGATCATGGCCGCACTGCACTTGCTCGCGGCGCAGTCCACGCAACTGCCTCGCGCCGTCGCCGCGTCGTCCTCTCCATCTCTCTCCCCGACGCTCTCGGCCTCGCCATCGCCGCCACCGTCGGCAACTCCTTCGTACGCGGCCGTCGTCCCAGCGCCAGTGTATCCGTACGCGCGCGACGCGCCGCATCCACTGCTCAGCGGCTCGCTGCGGCGCGGCAAGTGGACGCCCGAGGAAGAAATGTACGCGGCCGCCATTATCCAGTACTTCCTCTCGGGCGTGCTGCCGATCCAGTACGGCACGACGCTGCGCGGCTACATTGCGCAGCTTCTCCACTGCGACCCGATGCGCGTGTCCAAGAAATTGATTCCTGGATCCATTTTCGTGGGCGTGCGCATCGACCCCAAGATTGGACGCCGCTCGTACTATCCGTGTCCGGCCGACACGCCCGACCTGGACGAGCACAAGCAGCGCGCAGAGCACCAGTTGGCGCAGCTGCGTGCACAGTTTGTGGAAAGCATTGAGCGCGAAGAGCAGCAAGAGCAAGCGGCGGTCCACCCGCAGCGCGTCGCGTCGGCTGTGCGCACGCAGAGCCCGCAAAAGCGGAAACGCGAAGCGCAAGAACCGTCGCCCGAGCCTGCGCGTTATCAGCACCACCGCCGAGCGAGCCTGCCGAGTCTGACGCAGGTGCTGCGGCAGAACCGACCGCCAGTGGCGACAGCGCCAATCCACGGCTACACGGCACCTCTGCCGTCGGCGCCTCTCCACTACCAATACGGGAGTCCAATGGCGTCATCCAAGTGGCCGCCGCCGACGCAGCACGCGCGATACGACCTCTCGCGCGCATCGCCGCCACTGCACGCGAGCGCCTCGCCGCCATTTCGTCACCAAGGCCAGCTACCGCACATGGGGCCCGCCATGTATCCGTCCCCGCCACAACCGCCATACTAATAAAGGCTCTGCTAGCTCTTGCCCGTGCATACATACCACAGATGTTGCTTACTGAATATTTATTTTCCATCGTGCACGGGAATTCCATCCGATCCATTCTATCACGTCTTTCATACCCAGCAGGCACGTACAGCATTATACGAGTACTCGACTTTCTGCCTTCTTCATCACATCGTGACGCACTAGTATGCCACTGGTAGATTTACTACGTACTAGTAGTATGTGGGTTCGTTGTTGCACAATTATCCACCATCCGCGCATGCCAATGCCCATGGCTTCTGGAAATCATCCTCAACTGGATGGGAAAGACGGATGGGTCCAACGTGACTGCGGAGCGTCTGCATCACCAGGGGGAACAGCAAGAAGCAGGAAGCGGCCTATGACGGTAGGTCCCGCGGCCCTGTGGCTGATCCTCAGCCTGATGGTGTCGTGGCAGAGAGCAACGAGCCAGCCGAGCCAGTCCATCAAAAGTTCATCCGAATGGGCATAGGTTGGTCATCCATGTCAAACGAAACAAGTCATTACATCGAGGTCATTCACATAATGCGAAAGCGATGTCACAAACGTGTAGTCCGTATAACCATGGAGACAGTGCGGTACCTTTGCAAATTCAAGCCACTCCTGCCAAGGTGGCAACAGGTCACGTGACAAGTTTGTCCTCTGGTGCCAGACACGACGTTTTTTACTGTAAGAATTTTGATCGGGAGTCATCGCGGCGTCGTCGAGGTGTCTGACCTGCTGCGGCATACTCCTTTTGCCATGGAACCATGGCACTTTGAGTGCCTGACGTGCTGGGTCTCCTCTTGGTGGCGTGTGTCTGATCGGTTCAGGTTCTTCCAGGGATTCCAGCGAGGGGGCGACTTCAACGATGATACTGAAGCGTCTGACCTGCTGGGTCTCTATGAGGGACCCTGGTGCAGGTGGGCGAGCAGGTCAGACGCAAGAGAAAGAAAAAAAGTCGGTCTGAGTCAGTTGGGCTCGCGTGATGGAACCCACGCCACGCCACGTTGACTGCCTGGGTTACAGTACAGTTACTGCAATATTCAGGGTCTAACACCACGGGAAAATGCGTGTGGGTTCGTAGCTCAATTTTGAGACTGGTTTTGTTCCACAAAAAGTCAACATCCTTCCGCATTCGGGCAAATGCGAATCCGCCGTGTCGTCGATGGAGAGAGCGAGTGTCTGTCTAACACTATGTAGGCTCGATAACAATTGATGCTGTAGAATACCTGCACGCGACATCCATTGCAAGATCCTGTGTGCATGCCCTGCATGTGCCGGCGACATTATCATGGTCAATTGTAGCAGGGAGCATGCTCACGACATTCGTGCGTCGACAATCGTACACACACGTACTGTAACTATTTTCGCCAGATTTTACCTCATTTAGGGTTGGGTGTACTTTAGTCCCAGTCCTCCCAGTTGAACACTCGAATTTTGTGACGCAACATCCCATCCGTAGTCATCCCTCCGACATCAGCCTAAATCTACCTGCTAAAACGTGTCAGCCCTCCGAAGGACAGTTTGGCTCAAGTTGAACCGCCAACTCAAAGTGAAGTTGAGGCGAGCAAATCTCCAATCTGCGACATGTGATTGGATGTGTGAGTAGCTCCACTATGGAGAGTCTGAGATTTCAAACCCACGGCGGGAGGAGCGGACTGGGACCTGAGCTGGGTCCCCTCCCACGCATACGTAGAGAGCTGCCTTTCATAACCCCCTCTCATGCTCATTCGTTCTCGACGGGCAGTCCCTCCTCACACGCCATTCACCACTTTCCACGAGCTACAGACTGTTTTTTTTCATGGCATCTCCGGTTCTCCGGTGGCAGGACGCCATGCCGCATCGCCTGCTCAGTGGCGCGGCGCGGCGCGGCAAGTGGACGCTCGAAGAAGAGACCTACACGGCCGCCATTATCCAGTACTTTTTCTCGGGCGTGCTGCCGATCCCGTACGGCACGACGCTGCGTGGGTTCATTGCGCACCTTCTCCACTGCGATCCAATGCGCGTGTCCAAGAAACTCATCCCGGGCTCGGTGCTCGTGGGCGTGCGCATCGATCCCAAGATTGGACGCCGCTCGTACTACCCATGCGAAGAACACACGCCGGGGCTCGACGCGCATCGCGAGCTCGCGAAGCACCGCCTGATGCAGCTGCGCGCCCAGTTTATTAAGAGTATCGAACGGGAAGAGCAGCAAGAGCTGGCCGCGAACGCACACGTAATGCCCCCGCACAACGAGCAGCGTCGCTGGAGTCTGCTCCAGTACGAAAGATCAGAGACCCATGAATCAGAAAGTGGAGCGCTACGCCCACCGGCCATGTATTTGCGTCCACTTGATAATGACGGAGCCGCCGAGTCGTGTCGTCCACAACCAGGAAGTCTGCCGAGCCTGAGCGACTTGCTTCGCCAGAACCGTCTGCGTGTCCCGTCCAAGACGCTGTCGCCGCCGGCCACTCGGATACTGCCACCGCCACTGTCGTACCAGCACCTGCACCCGAGCCACGCGTCCGTTTTCCATTATGCGAGCCCACCACGCAGTAGCTACGACCATATACAACCCACGGTCTCAACGCTGCCCACACCCATGACCTCTCCTCCATAAACGAGCAAAAGCATAGCATGTGTATTCCAGTTTATGTTTCTAGGTACTTCGAAGTAGTTTTTTATATACAGCTCCTCTTCATAGTCGTGTCTCCTCTCTAGGGAAACGCGGGAATGAAGACGGTCTTTTTCGTGCACGTGTCTTCTTGGAGCACATGGACCGAACACGCGCGACGCGTCGTCGGCAGTGCGTGGTCGTCCTTGTCCCAGCACGTAAACACCTGCGACAGCACGTCGCCGTGGTCACACTTGAGCACGGCGGCTTGCGAAGCGCCGCCAAACGCTTCGCGGAGCGCGTCGACCGCCACGGTCTTGCCGACGCTCTGCTGGACGAGGTCGGGCGTCGTCGCCGTGCCGTTGCGTATGAGGTCGACGGCCGTGCGAAAGTACGTGACTTCGTCCAAGCCCGAGCACGTGCCGTGGCGCGTCCACTCGTGCTTCCAAAAATCGGAATACTGCGGCGACGACGCGTCGAATTTCACGTCGGGCCAGTACTCGACGAGCGCGGCGCGGCCCAGTGCGTGGTCCAATGCCGCGGGGTCAAACGCCGCGCCGCCGCAAAAGCCCGGGTGCTTGCCCGTCGTGAGCTCGGGCCAGAGCCCGTGCATCGTAAAGTGCGTGCGCCAGAACGGCTCGGGTGCCTTGCAGCCTGGGTACTGGTTCTCTTTGCCGCTGCAAAACTCGGGCTGCCAGCTCTGCGCGAGCACGTAAAAGTCAAAGGGCACGGGCCCGCGGAACGGAAACGGCGCGAACGCGTGCGGCTCGAACACTGGGACGTGGGAGGAAGAGAGCGCCATGATCGAGGGCTTTCAATGAGGAGGTTGAGGGGAGTGAGGTTATGAGCAGCGCGTCGCCCTTTGTGAGGGAGGACGTGGGTCTGGCGCTTGGTGATCTTCTCGGACTTGAAGAAATGACGGGAATGGATCACGAAGAGACAGCAAGGAAAAAGAAAAGATTGCAATGCTGTTCTCCTAAACCCGCTTTGAGAAGGGTTACGCATGGGCTCTATTAAATCCGGTTACACGTGGGATCTTCTAAGTTCGCTTCGTCCAGCATACCGAACCTAAGAAGCCTCTTTCCCACTTCAACGTGGTCACGACAGTTGAGAGGCCCCACGGGTCTCACCTTGGTCTCTCTCTTGTCTCACCCCCCGCACAACCGGATCCGCCCAGCCACTACAACCGCTAGCCATGGCAACCGCCCCCAACGACTTGCTCGCGCCGCGCTTTCTGGTCCACGCGGCCTGGGCGGACGGCTTCTTTAGCGCCGCCGTCAAGAGCAAGATCACCAACGCACCGCTTGTCGACGACACACGCGGGTGCCACGCCTGCGGACAGTTGCTACTGCGCTACGGTCTCGTCGAGGGCAAAGACTTTCGCGTCGTCGATGCCGCCATGTGGGCGTCGCTGCAGCGCGAGTATGGCGCCGATTTTACGGTCCGCCGCTGGTGCGCGACAATGCCCACGACAACGCCCGTGGTCGTCAAGGGCGAGCATGTCAAGACAGACACCAAGCGCAAGCACAAGGCCAACGCCAACACAGCCACGGCTGCACCACCACCAAACCACCCAATCTTAATGGCCACGCCTGCTCGACCGTTGGCGCTCGATCTCTACCCGGTCGCGACCGAGCTCTACTACTGGGACCACGCGCAGGACGGCGCCGTCGCGTGTTGCCACAGCGCATGCCACCACGCACTGCTAGTCGAGTTTACACCCAGCTCACTGTCGTCGTCGGCCTTTTGCGAGTGCGCACGCCAGCGCATTGCCTCTCGCGTCGCGCTGGACCCAACGACGCGTGAGCAGGTTGTGCGCCACCGCGCGGACGTGCTCGTGTGGCACTTTTCGTGGGGCGTCTGGACGCTGTGGCGGTCCCACCAGCACGCGTTCAGGCTGCCGGCAGACACGGCGGCACTGCGCGCGCCCCGTTCTGGGACGTTTCGGGTCTGCATTCGCACGCGCATGAAGGCCGACGAGACGGTCGCGCACGTGGACGCGGTCAAGGCGGCCGAGGCGGCGTACAAGAAGAAGAAGCAGAAAACGACGAGCCAGAACACAGCCGCGGCCAAGCAAGCAGACGTGCAGCGTAACCACAAGAAGGTACCGTCGCCTGCTTGTGTCGAGCGTGCCAAGAACGCTCGACCCGTCACGCGGTCTGCTGCGCAACACGCCGCGAAGAAGCCGGTCAGTAAGAAGGCGTTGGGCAAGCGCCGCCGCCACGAGCGTGACGCCGACGACGACGGCGTCGAAACCAAGGAAGCCGACCATGACGACAACGGATCCAGCGGCAGCTGCGACCACGCAGACGACGCCGAGAGTGCGTCAGCCACGAGTGCGAGTGACGACGAGTCGCACGGCGTCGTCGACGCGGCGGCCACTTTCATGGACGACAGCCAAGCCACGGTCGATACGCAGCCAGACAAGGACAGAATGGCCGCAGCAGCCAGTCCCGTGGCGACGCGTTGCATGCGCGCCGACCATATTGCAGAGATTGTGAGTCTGCTGGAGCGGCCGATCGCCGACATGATTGAAAAGTCGGTCGAAAAATCCATGGCGCGACGCAACACTGTGGTCTAAGCGGGAAGGTTTTGCCGGCCGCGCGTCATTCCGCTTTCTTCGTCTTTAGTCGCAAGGTCTCTTTTACTATGTAGTAGTTCCTATCACGGGCACATATTCCTTGGGCAAATGCCACGGTCTCCTTTCTGTTTTTATAAAGAGAATATTTCCTGTCGTCCTTCTTCCTCTTAGAGCAACTCCATGTGCCGCAAAAACACGTTTGTGCGGCGCAGCGTGAGCTCTTCTTCCTTTTCCGTGTTAACAACAAAGAGCTCAGCGAGGTCCTCGACATCGTCGAGCCGCCACTGGCGTTCCATAATCTCAAACACGTCCCACGTCGCGTCCGAAATCTCGTGGCGGTCTTGCTTCCGCGCGAGCATGCGTCCCTTAATGATCTCGCGATCACAGTCGCAAATAATCAGCGCAAACAGCGCGCCCTCTTCATGGGCCATAGCCATGAACCGCTGGCGCAGCTGTGGATCGCGAAACGTCGCGTCCACGACCACGCGGTCGCCGTGGCGCAAGTGGCCGACACAGCGAATCAAAATCTCATCGTACGTGCGCTGCGTGACCTGCGGCGAATACAGCCCTTCTTCAAAGCTGCCGCCGTGCTTGTTGAGCGCGCTCGTCACAAACGACGCGTCAGAGTCCGTCTGGTCTCCGCTACGGGCCGCGCGAGGATCTCTTCCCATGAGCTCGTTGCGGATCGCGTCGGCGCGGAGCCAATAGACATTCGTCTCGTCCCCAGCGAGCAGCCGCGCGAGGTTCGACTTGCCACTGGCGGGCAACCCACCGACCAGCAAGAGGCACGGCCGCTCTGCCGGTGGCGCAAGTAGACTCAGCGCGACCAGCCACAGGCATCTCGCGCGTTGGCGCTCGCGCTCACGGTGCTCGGCGTCGAGACCCGTGTCGGCCACGCGGAAGCCACTCACTTTGGCGCGCACGACCGCACGGTACGCGGCGTAAAACCGGAACAGCTTCCGGTTCGTCGGTGTGTCCTGGGACGCGTACACCAAGTACTGCTCTTGGAGTCTGCGCGCAAGGTCGGGTCGCCCCATTTGCCACACATCCATCATGAGAAACGCCACGTCCGAGAGCGGATCGCCAAAACGGAATTGCTCGTTGAATTCAATGCAGTCGATAATGACCAACTGCGTCTTGTTATTCGTCTTCTTTGTTTGCTTGCCACTGGTCCGCGAGAGCACTTGGCTCGCGGCCTCCGTTGCCGACGTCTCGCGCGAAGAATCCGCCAGTGCGTAAATGTGTTCAAGCCGCAGGTCGCCATGACAGTCGCAAATGTAGCCGTCGTCGACGCGGGCTTGGATCGCCGGCGCCAACTCCTTGAGTTGCGCATACGTGAGCTGCTTGGCGCGGTCATAGACCGCGCGGCTCACAGTCGCTTCCATGTCAACATGGGACGCTGTCTGTGCAAAGTTCTCGTCAATGTTCCGGCGGATCACGTTCTCTTTGCCAAACGCATCAATCCGTGGACTGCGTCGCGCATTGCGATGGAAATCCACGAGCGTAGTGGCCACGTCGCGCAGCGTCGCAGCCGTGAGCGTACCCTTTTCCATGGCAAAACTCAATGCACGGTCGTCGGGCAGCCGCACCATGTGGACGGCCCACTCAATGATCTCGCCAAAATCTTCGTGGAGCCAATAGTCAAGGTTGTTGTTCTTCTCGGGCGTCCAAACGTCGTCGCAGCGGACCGTGATCTTGCGCGTCTCGCGGTGCATGGACACGGGCACGACGCCCATGTAGACATGCGGCGCGAGCCGCTGGTTGAGCTGCACTTCAGCGAGGCACGCCTGGAAGCGCTTGTAGAGCGTGGAAAAGTCGACAAAACCGAAATTCACGGGCTTTTTCAGCTTGTAGACGCGCTGCGGGAGCAAAAACACCATCGAGAGGTGCGTGTGGATGACCTGGATCTCTTCGTCATTACCAGACGGGAAGAGCTCCTTGTTGTCCTGGTGGTCGTAGCTCTCGCGCTGTCGCAGCGCGCGCTCAATCTCGTCCTGCGTGACCACGAGCGGTGGCTGCTGCTTGTGCTTGGGGCGGCGCGGTTCCATGATGACGATAGAGAGATCGTCAGAAACTGAACAACTCCAATGGATCTCTTTGCATCATTCCCCAAAAGAGCTCTTCAAAGAAACGCGCCCGTTCCAATCCCAGACATCATGTTCGTATTTTTACCTCATAACAGTGACATTCCGCCATGTATAGAAATGATAGATACGCATATCCAATTACCCTCTACAATTTCTATTTCTATTTGCCGTGCAGTTGAAGCGCTCTTCAGTGTCACACGCATACAGAACCCAAGAGAAAAAGAAGCACAACAACAAAATGGCCGACGGCGGCGGCATGCTCGCACTCATGGCGGCTCCTCCTCCTCCTCCTCCTCCTCCTTCTCCTGCTGTTCACGAGCCAGAGCCCGTAGCGGCGTCCTCCCCCGCGACCGCGGTCAAGAGCACGGCGACGCTCGCGCAGCTCGCGCGCGACGCGCCCCACTGGACGCTCCACCACGACCGCGAACTGCACCTCTTTCTCAAGGGGTACTCGGCCGAGCTCTTTGCGCGCACCAAGGCGCTTGAAGATCTCGTGCGCGACGTCGCGATGGACGCTGACACGGCCAACGTACGGCTCAAAAACACGTTTAACCAGTTTCTTATGCTCTCAAACAATCAGTTTATCGAAAACCGCGTCTACGACGAAGACCAAGAAGAAGAGTTTGGCGTCGACACGGTCGGCGCGCCCAAGCCACAGGAGAGCAGTGATATATCAACGACAGAGGCCAATGGCACAACAAGCAGTGACGCGGCGACGGTGACGTCGAATGGCGAGACGGCAGCGGCGGCGGCAGCCGAGGACAAGAAGACGGTCGAGACGGTCGTGACGCGGTACCGATCAGCGATCGAGATGGGGCTCGAGGCCATGAAGCTCTTTGCCGTGCTAGATGACGACGACGACGACGATGCGGCGAGCGATGCGTCGTCGCGGTTTGACACGGTGCTCGACATTTACAATGAGCGACCACTGCCGTTTATCATTGGCACGCGCGAGTTTTTGGAAGACGAGACGCTCGGTTTGGGTGCAGCGCCCGACGAGGAAGAGGATTTGGACAGTTCGAGCGACGAGAGCGACTCGGACTCGGCGTCGTCCTATAGCAGTTCGGACGTGTCGGAGATTGACGCCGAAGAAGAAGCCGCGGCGCAACGCAAGCAGCGCACTGCGCGCGCCAATTCCGTGGATAGCGACAGCAGCGACGGGCTCTTTGGTCGCCCGGCCGAGCCACCACGGCCGGCGCTGCCTCCGTCCGAGGCCGCCACGGCTGCTGCAGTAGCGGCGGCGGCGGCAGGAGAAGCGGCAGCAGGTGGAGCAGCAGCGGTGGTGGCCGCTGGCGCGTCACGTCCACGCAACAAGTATGCGGCCGTGGACGATGACGACGAGAGCGATGACAGCGACTGGATGAGCGACGACAGCGAAGACGAAGCCAAGCGCCGCAAGGCCAAGGAGGCCCAAAAGGCGGACGCGTCGCAGCCCAAGCCAGCCGAGGCCTCGGTGGCGCCTCCACCAGGCGCAGCCACGAAGAAGGCACAGTTCTTTGACAGTTCGGACAATGACAGCGACAGCGACGACGGTCTCTTTGGCGCGGCCCCCAAGAAGGCGGACGAGAAAAAGACCAAGAAGGATGCCGAGCCCAAGACGGATCTCTTTGCCGAGCAAGCGAACAGCGATCTCTTTGGTGCCACGGCGCCCGAGGCCAAAACAACGAGTGCAGCGCCGCAGCAACAGGGATTCCGCTTGCCGCCCGTCAACAACCAGGCGCAGTCGAAACCAGGCGACAAGAGCGACGCCCCACCAGCCAAGCGCGGGTACTTTTCAGGCAGCGACAGCGAGGCCGAGTCGACGGTCAGCGGACTGTTTGGCAAGCCGTCGACGACGCCAGCCGCCAAGCCTCCTGCTGTGGTTGGTGGCTCGTCATCACAAGCAAAGCCACCGGCGCGCCGTGTCAATTTCTCGGACGATAGCGACGACGATGACGACACGGGACTCTTTGGCGTGCCGAAAACGCCAGCCAGAGCAGCGCAAGCGACATCAGCCGCAGCACCCAAGCCAACGACCACGACGCCGGCGAACCGCCGCCCGGCGTTTGATTCCGACGATAGTGACGATGATTTTGATGGCGGACTCTTTGGCGCCAAGCCCACAGCAGCGCCACCAAAACCGTCAGCTTCAGCGATGCCCACTACTGCAACAGCGCCATCGGCTGCGGGTGCTCGTCCCTCGGCGGTGCCGACCAAGAGCAACAACAATATCTTCGACGACAGCGATGACGAGAGCGATGCCGGTGGTCTCTTTGGCGTCGCCAAGCCAGCGGCCACGACGGCCGCCATCCAACAGCCGAATCAGCCGACGCCAGCACCAGCACCAGTTCGCACACCGGCGCCTGCTGCTGTGGTGAGACCGCCCGTGACGAGACCTGTGGTGAGCGACAGTGAGAGCGACGACGGGGGCTTGTTTGGCAAGGCGCCAGCCAAACCCACGCCAGCAGCTCCGACTCCTGCTCCAACTCCTGCTCCGGCTCCCGTGGGCAGACCCGCGCCGACACCGACGCCCATGGCGCAGCCGCCTGTCACGAGACCCGCGACGTTGAACACCAGGTACGACTCGAGCGACAACGAGTCGGACGCCGGCGGTCTTTTTGGCGTGGCCGCTCCGCGTGCTCCAGCCACTGCACAGCCCACAACAGCGGCGTCCGTCCCGCCGCGTGCAGCTCCGACACCTGCCCCAGTCCCTGCCTCAGCCCCCGCCGCAGCCGTGACGTCGGTGCCTCCACCGACTGCGGCGTCGCTGATGAAGCCGCGTCCAGTCTCGGCGGCCCACCCCGACAGCGACGACGACTGGAGTGACGACGACGGCGGGCTCTTTGGCAAACCCGTGGCGGCCAAACCCACCGCGACGCTCGTCACTCCTCCAGCCCCGACGCCCGTGGCTGCTGCACCGCCTCGACCGGCACCGGCACCAACCCCTGCTCCCGCGGCACAGTCGTCCCTGTTTGGCGGCCCGGCCGAGTCGTCGTCGTCGTCGCTCTTCGGCCCGTCGTCGGCCGCTCCGACCGCAGGCGCAGCAGCAGGAGTAGCAGCAGCAGCTGTGACCACCGCAGGAGCGGTTCATCCTCCGATTCCTAGTGCCGCCGCGCGGATGCAAGCCGCGCAGACATCGGACGACGACTCGGACTCGGATTGGGACGACGACGGCGGGCTGTTTGGTCCGGTCAAGAAAAAGTAGAAGCTACTGATAATACCGTGAGTGAGGATCAATTGGTTTTTTGTTTGTTTTGTTTTCTTGAGATCGATCAAACAGAATTGGTCGTGGCGTCGCGTTCGCCTTCACGCACGCACGCGACGAGCCACGACTTGGGAGGGTCCTACATTGTTCTACTACCACACGTCTTCAAATGCGCACAGGATCTTGTACAGTTTACTCCCTTCACGACCGCGTGCAAACAACTCACGGCTGCATGACGAAGTCGCTTGAGGGAGTTCTTGCTTGCCGGCATTGTGTTTTCGGGAGCCGGGGTTGCAAAATGCCATCTCGAAATACTTAGAAGGATTGCAGCTGGTATTTCCAGACGACGGCGAGGCAGTCACCGCTGCCAGTGGCGAAGTAGGGAGACTTTGGAGACGACGCCACGCTGATGACCGAGTTGCGATAGCCCGTGAGCGTGAGCACTGAGCGCGAGCTTCGCGGATCCCAGAAGACAACCGATCGGTCCTTGGAACCTGACATCAGCCTATTTGACACAGAAAACATTATGTTACAAAATCTTTCGTCAACAACAATGGGGGATAAAGCGGGCCGACATACCTTCCATCCGGCGTGTACGCGACTGACAGGACAAAGTCCTTGTGGCCCTGGAAGACCATACGCGGGCGCGACGACGTGCGGCCCTGAGCATTCACGTCCCAGAGCATAATGTTCTTGTCGAGCGAGCCGGAAATCACGTTCTTGCCATCAGGCGAAAAGGCGATCGAGTACACGGAGTCACTGTGGCCCTCAAACCGGTCCAAGAGCTGCGCCGATTCCGTGTCCCAAATGCGGACAACCTTGTCGAGCGAACCAGCTGCAAGGTACCGTCCATCGGGAGAGAGCGCAACCGACGTCACGCCATCAGACGGCCCACCGCTCTCACTGCCGAAAACCTTCTTGCATGCGCCGGTCCGAGCGTCCCATAATCGAACCTTGCGGTCACCCGAGCCCGACACGATCATATCATCGACATAGTCGAGCGCGTAAATCTCGGACTCATGGCCCGTCATCGCTGGACCTTCTTCGTTCGACGCGATATCCCACACGCGGATCGTGTTGTGCGGCATGCCTGCGACGAGCTTCGTGCAGTCCGGCGAGAACGCAACGGCGCGCACATAAGCAGCGTCTTCCTCGCTCGAAGCGGCACTGCCGTTGCTGCCCGTACCACCGGGACGCGACACGATAAACTTGCGTTCGCCCGACTTGACATCAAACACACGCGCCGTCTTGTGGCAACCAGTAGCCATCATCGTGCCGTCCGGTGAGAAGCGCACGCAGCACACGACGCTCTGGTGGTCCATGGTCTGGTGGAGTTCAGCAACGGGGCGTTCCGAGTCCGGGTACGACGACGAGTTGTTGTAGACACAGTTCCAGTTGAGCTTGCTGCCCTTGGAGTTCGAGCTCTTGGATGAGCCATTGTTGCCCGAAGTCGACGAGCTCGAGCCTTGCGCGCCACTCGACTCGTGGTTCGACGACTGCTTGTTGGACGCTGAGCCGCTGCCGCCCGTCGGCGTCGAATCGTTTACCTGCTGGGAGTGGGCCGACGTCGTGCTCGACGGACTCGACTCGCCACCTGATCCCTGGTGGTCACGGTTTAGCTACGCCCAAGGAAGATACTCAGTCAACAAAAAACGAGTCCAAGAAACGATACACAAGTGCCGATCATACCGAAGGGAGCGCGCCCTTGCCGTTCGAAAGACTCGGGATCGAGTTGCCTTCGTTGCTGCTGCTGGTCTTGGCCTTTTTTACCACAGGCGAACTCTGGCCCGACTGCGAGCCGCTGTTCGAAGGAATGCCGCGGGGCTCACCGCCCTTCTTGCTCGGGTCCGAGTCACGCGAGCTGAGCGACGGGATCGGGCCGGGGCGGCGGTTCGTGGGCGTCGTCGACTGGTTTTCCAGTGGGCTCAGCTGTGGCGGTGGGCCCTGCGACGGCGGCGGGCCTTGCGACGGCAATCCTGGCGGCACGGGCGGCTGGCCAAGTTGTGCGAGGGAGCGCGACGCCGGCTGAACTGGCACCACGCGCACCGGCGACTGAGAGCGCGGGTTCGCGCTACCGGCACGGCTCGAGGCCGCGGCGGCCGCGACCACCGACATGAGCGAGTCCCCGTCACCTGGGCCACCCATGTTCGGACCAGAGATCGAGTTGGTTGGCGTGCGGTGGCGCTTGGCCGGAAGCTTGACGCCTGAGGTTTGCTGGCCTTCGAGCTGGCGCCGCATGCGCATGAGGTCTTCTTCGTACTGCTGACGAATGCGGCGGTGGTTGGCCTCCAGTGTCTTGAGCGTCTGCTGGATCTGGTCCATCTCAACGACCTGGGCCTGGAGCTTGCGTTCGACTTCGATCTGCTCCATCTTGGTAATGTTAAGCTGCTGCACAGCGGCCTCGTACTCGGCCTTGACTTGGTCGAGCATGTCGCCAATGCGGCTCGACGCCGCGTTCGCGCCGCTCATGGGGTTGGGCATGTTGGGCGGCTGCGGCGCGCCACGGATTTGCTGCGGCGGCACGTTCACGGGCGGGTTACCACCGCGGCGAGCGGGGCCAGGTGCACCAGACGAGTACATTGTGAGCGAGGGCAAGAGTCCTATATAGAGAGGCGGGTCATTAGATTCTAGGTCCATACAGGAAAAAGACACGAGGCAAAGAAACGAGAGCGAGAGAGAGAGAGAGAAAGAAAGATCGAAATGGATCGAGCGACCCCACTCGATAAGGGCAGTTGGATCAGCCTCTGCCCCATCTTCCCGTATTTGGTACATGGACCTGTACGAGGTCTCTTTCCAGATCTCCCGCAATCTTTTTCTTCGCCCCGCGCTCGCGCGGCCGCGACGGCGCCAACGCGGGTGAACATTGATATGGGGAATAGCCACGTACACAGAGAAGAAGACCGTGGTGGTTTCGTCGGCGTCGATCACGTGGAGATAGAGATATCGCGCGCGTCCAAAAGGCTTCACCTTTCGCTATTCCTCCTCAGTACTAATGTTGGCTTTCCCCTCCCCGCGCAAAATGTGTGTGAAGCTGGAGTGGCGGAGAG
>JAADVC010000663.1:0-17352 GCA_023334575.1 Pythium volutum
GCGTACATTCGCTGCTCCCCGCACGGAGCGTCCACGACCCATAGAACACATCCCGTCTCATTCTGCTCGCTTTCGCGCGTCGATTGAGCCGTTGCTCGCCCCTCTCCCCCTTCCGCTTGCGTCTCTCTTGTGCTTGCGACAGATCTCCATGGCCACCGTGCTCAATCTCGACGCCATCGAGTCGATCGCCGCCGTCATGCGGGAGAGCTACTTGAGTCACGTCTTCGTCTTTGTACTCGTGGCGTTTCTACTGAAATATGTCGTCGCGTCCTGGAGGTACGTCTCCATAAGCCGGTCGGGTGACTGGTGCGACCATGATCCATACTGATACATTCCCTCTACGTTCGACAGCTCGGGTCTCTCGCCGTTTGAGCTGCAGACATGTCCACCGGTGAACCCAAATGTCCACTACAAGTATGGCATCTCGCAAATGCAGGGCCGCCGCCCGTACATGGAGGACCGCCACACGGCCCACGCCGACCTCAACGGCGACCCCACGCAGTCGTTCTACGGTGTCTTTGACGGCCACGGCGGTGACGGCGCGGCCAAGTACGTGCAATTATGGGATTTTGGAACCTGCGTAAATAGCTGCTGACGAGACGCTCATGTATGCATTAGTTATTGCGTGCAGGCCATGTGCCAAAACGTCATTCGTGATCCGCTGATCAACAAGGAGCCCTTGGAGGCGCTCAAGAAAGGCTTTGTCAAGACTGATGAAGAGGTACGTATCTCTCCATGCTTTGTCTCTTCAACTGACACGTATCTCACTTCAACGTTCTCGTGTTTAGTACTTGAAAATCGCCAACAAGCGCAACTCTGAGGACGGCACGACTGCGGTCGCTGTGCTCACGCGTGGCGACCAGATCTTTGTGGCCCATGCTGGCGACTCGCGCGCGATTCTCGTCCATAGCTCGGGCAAGGTCACGTCGCTCACGTCCGACCACAAGCCGAACCGCCCCGACGAACGCAAGCGCATCCATGATCTCGGCGGCTCGGTCGTCTTTTGGGGAGTCTGGCGCGTCGAAGGTATCTTGGCCGTGTCGCGGGCCATTGGCGATCGCATGCTTAAGCCGTTTGTCGTGGCCGAGCCCGAAGTCAAAGAAATCACGCGCACGGCGAGTGACCGGTTCTTGGTGGTCGCGAGTGACGGCGTGTGGGACACGGTCTCGAATGATGACGCCGCCGAGATTGTGAGCAAGCACGACGATGTGCAGGTTGCGGCCAAGAGTCTGATGGATGAGGCGTACGCGCGCGGCAGCCTGGACAATATCTGCGTTATGGTCATTGACTTGAGAGAGTAAGTCAGGTGTGTCCATGTGCTGCAAGGAGAAAACGTGGGAACTAATAATTTGGCTTTTCCTGGCAGGGAGAAGAAAACAAGTCCGACGACTTCGCACTAAACGAGCAGTACGCGGAGATAGAGTACCAGAGAGGAAACAACGCATAGTTAGCGACAAAGAAAGATTTGAATGGCGCGAGCCATGGCCTGACGTGGGTAATGGCGCGGGCTGTCATAAATTTTCATAATCATGATTCGAATCGATATCACAGTATGCTAGTGGTAGATCACTTGCGTGGGCTTGGTGAGCTCCTTTCGAAAGTGGGGCTTGACGACGCGGTCGGTCGTCGCCGAGCCTTCGGTCACGTATCGCATCGCGCGCATCTCGTCGGTCTCGTTGGACCACCGCTTACGGTGTTTGTCCAGTTCCTCCTCTGGCATGCGACGTCCCTTCATCTCGCGCGGCGCCGCAAACTCAGTCGGCTATTAGAAGTCGCCAAAAAAAACTATTGAGTACCGTTTACTGAAGCCGAGGAGGACTTGTCAACGACGAACTCACCTTGGATGTGTGGTTATGGACCGACTGCGTGAGTGAGATCCACGTGGTGGCGCCGCGCGTCTTGTCGGCGCCGACGATTTGGTGGTAGTCGTACTTGGGGTCCTCGTCTCTCTTGAGACCAGCACCAAAAGGCTGGACTTGCACAGTCGCACCGCTCTGCATCTGGCTCGTGGTCGTCGTCTCGTACATGGCGCCACCGCCCCATGACGTCTTGATGGCATTGGGGCGATATGCTTCTTCCACGAAGTTGCCCACAAGCGTCTTGCAGTCATACGTGCGCTTGCCGCCGCGCAAGATATTGGAGCCGCCGCTCGTGCCTGACATCGTTAGGACGATTCGGTCGTTCGTGTTGTTGGAGAGGATGTGACTGGAACTGGCTGCTGGGGTCTGAAGGGCACGAGCGAGATGAGCGAGTGAGATCAAATGCTGCACTCACCAGGACATGGGTACATAATAGAGTGATGTGATTGGTCCAGACACGCTGATAAGATCACCAAACGAGAATGACTACTTGGTAGTCACGAATAGCCCTCCGATTCCTGAGATACACCATCATTCCTGCGTGCTGACACGTGCCACACCGCCAATTTCCGCATTCCACCGCGTTCCTCCCCGCCGCTCTCGCTCGCCTCCTCCTTTCCACCGCCATGCCCCTCGGCGTCAGCTTCCCTCAGCTCGTGCTGGTGCCGCCGCTTGTGCTACTCGCATCGGCGCTTGCGCTCTTCAGCTTCCACAATGTCTACCGCGTCCTCTTCACGAGTACGTGGCCCCATCTGCCGTCACCAGGCAAGTGCTTCGCTCTACTGGATATTGTGTACTGACTGCACTGTCAAAGTAGATCTGAAACCGTACAAGAGCATCCCGGTCGTCGACGCTTTGATCCCGTGTACGTACTGCATGCATTGCCATACCTTTGCCTCATCGAATACTGAGAATGTCTACGCTCTCTAGACATTATGAACATGCGCCAGGCACTCGAGCAGGTGCTAGGCAAGGCCACGTCCATCAAGTTCAATCTGTCGCATGTTCTCTCCATGGGTATTATCCTCATGTTGCTCGCCGTGCTCAATGCCATCCAGCGCAACAACGAGCTGCAGGAGCAGCTCATCAAGGTCGAGCTGCTGCGCAAGCAAAAGAAGAAGGAAGAGTGAGCCAGTACCGTGAGACCCTTCGAAGCAAACACCAATCGGAGGGACTGCTTGTTTGATGTGTAGGTCACCTAAAAATACTACATCAACATAAAGCAATGACGCCGGTGGAGATGATGATATTAACATGATGGCTTGATGCACAACTGCGTAGTAATGGGACTTCCGTTTCATCATCACCATCATGCCCTCTTCATAATCCCAGCGCAAAGATGAGTCACGCACTTATTCCATGGGTCATGCAGCTTGGAAAAGGCAAATGTACTTGTAAAGGGCATTACCACACTGCATGATAGGCAGGCGGCAAATACTCTGTACGTGAAACTAGGAGATCATAAAGAGACACAGACAGCTACTCCGAAGCAACGCCACGATGCCCTTGTCGATCGGCGTTCAGCTCCTTGCTTCTTAGGCGTAAATCTTCTCGACTACGTCGGCATACTTTTCCATCACGATCTTGCGCTTAAGCTTGAGCGTCGGCGTGAGCTCGTTGCCGCCAATCGAAAAGTCCTTGTCCAGCACTTCAAACTTGGCAACGTTTTGCGCACGCGACGTCGAACGCGCATTCGCGCGCTTGACGCCGTCCTCGATATACTTCTTGACCTTGTCGTCGGCCTTGGCCTCGGCGATAGTCGTGGCCGAGCTGCCAATCTCCTTCATGATCGACAGCGCCTTGGGGTCGAGCTTGTCCGTGGGCGAACCTTCGCTGTCGGCCGTCACGCGGAGCGTAAACATGGCCGCTAGGAACTTGCGCTTGTCGCCGATCAGCACGGCGTTCGAGAGCAGCGGAATCTCTTCCTTGAGGCAGTCTTCAATGAGAATCGGCGGCACATTTTCACCGCCGGCCGTGATAATGAGCTCCTTGATACGGCCCGTGATGGTCATGAAGCCGTCCTCGTCGATCTTGCCGCAATCGCCCGAATGAATCCATCCCTTGGCGTCGATCGTGTCGTTTGTCTCCTTCTCGCCCTTAAAGTAGCCCATCATAATGTTGCGGCCGCTGAAAATCAATTCCTGCGTCTCGGGCACAACCTCCGTGTTGGAGCCGCCAATGCTGCGGCCGCACGTCGCAATCTTCCACATACCACGCATGCTGCACGTCTGCGGACCCGTAGCTTCGCTCTGCCCAAAAAACTCAAAGAGCGGCAGATCCAGCGAGCCAAAGTACTCGACGACTTCGCGGCTGATCGGTGCAGCGCCACTAAAGCAGGCCAAGCACTGGTCCAAACCCAACGCCTCCTTGACGCGGCCGAGTACGAGTGCATGGGCGACGCCAAAGCCGCACGGCGCACCGCCCGACTGACCGTACTGCGCAAGCTCCGTCTTGATCGTCGCCTTGCTCTTGGCCCACGTCGCAATGCGCTTCTTGAGACCCGTCGTCTGCGCCGAAATCTCCCACATTTTTTCGGCAATCTTCTCCCACACACGCGGCACGCCAAAAAACAGCGTCGGACGCACGTCCTTGAGCGTGTTGCCGAGCGATCCCTTGAGCGCATCGGGCTGGGCAAAGTAGAGCTGGACGCCCACGCTGACTGGCAGCAAAATGTCAATGAGCTGGCCGGCCACGTGCGACAGCGGCAAGTAGCTCACAATGCGGTCCTGGTTGCCAACGTCCGCCTCAAACTGCCGGTTCAGCATGTCCCGCACGGTCGCAATCGTCCACGTGAAATTGTCGTGCGAAATCATGACGGCCTTGGGGTCGCCCGTCGTGCCCGACGTGTAAATGAGCGCGCAGCAGTGGCCGGGCTTTTGCGCAGCAATACGTTCGTCGAGCTTGTCCTGCGCCACGCCAGCGCCGAGCTTTAAAAAGTCGGCATACGCATACACGGGCACGCGCGTCTCGAGGCCCTCGGGCACGGGGTCATTGTACACGACTAGCGCCTTGAGCTTGGGCAAGTTCTTCTCAATCGCGACAAACTTCTCGAGCTGCTTGACGCCGTCGCAGACCACAATCTCCGAGTCCGAGTGCTTGGCGATAAACTGGCAGGCCTGCGGCGAGTTGGTCGTGTAGATACCGGCCGCAACGCCGCCCGCCATGATCGTGCCGAGCTCCGCGACAATCCACTCGGGCGAGTTGAAGCCAATGATGCTGACGCCGCCAAAGCGCGGAACGCCCAAGTGGAGCAGACTCTTGCCAAACTGCTCGCAGAGTGCATAGTACTCTTGCCAGTTGGTCGTCTTCCACTCGCCATTAACCTTTTGGTGGAGCGCCGGCGCCGCCCCGAGCCGCGCGACCGTCTTCTTGAACTGGTCAATGACCGTCACGGGCGGCATTGCGGCCGCGCCGTCAGTGCCCATGCGCAGGTCCACTTCCTCATCAATCTTCCACGTCGTGTACTTGGGCATGGTGGGTGGATAGAGTTCCAATAGAGAAGACACACTAGTCGCGTTGCTTTAGGAGAAGCCCGAGGAATGTGTTGTGTGGGGGGACTTGGAGGGAGGAGGGGAGAGGAGTTTTTTCTTCGTTCTGGCTCGGACAGTTGCTTATTTTGTTCCAGCCTGGAACTTCCAGGGGATAGACTCGATCACAGAGAGAGGGTGAGAGTCCAACGTCCGACGGTCGGAGTGGCGATTCGATTCCGGGATGGATGAAGAAAGTATGCAAGATCCCTGGAACCTCGAAGTTTTACGGCCTGTAAATTACGGGTTTGTGGACGAAAACGAAGCAAACATGCGACAGCCGGTCGAGAAGATACGAAGTAAAATACGGGTCATACTGTACAGTCTGTATCCCAGAGAGAACAACAGTTGGACCAGAAAAAACTGGAAGCGAGTTTGGTGCACGTATTGGACCAAAACCTTTTGGTTCGCAAGCATTTCTGAAAATAAAAATGGAAGCTCGTGAAGTGAAAAGGAGCATAGAGTGCCGAATTGTTGACACGAAGTGGTTGGAATCCCCGCATGTTTGGTCCTGGCTGAAGAGTCCTGACCTGCGTGTCGCTGACGGCAACGTGCGGTTGAATGGAGAACTCATCACTCCAGTCTCGATGATGAGCGGTTTGGTTGGGTTGGTTTGACGCACTTAACGACGGGTGCCCTTTTTAACTTGTTCCGTGTCAGTTGAAGCCGACCGGACCGGAAGGACTGCAGTACAGTACAGACTTGACTACCATATTCCATCACACAAGGATTCGCCCGCCCACGATAGAGGCCCAACAAGCATGGTGCCATGATATTAAAATGGCCTACCAAAAACAAAGATAGTACAATGTTACGGACCTGAAGAGGATAGGCAATTGTGCGCTTGATGTCACCCATCCATCGACCGGATCACGCTCTGTCAGGACACGGAGCCCGCTTCAATGCGTGACTGTCGAGTGTGTTCTCTACAACCCGACCCGACAACACCAGTTTCTGGACCATTTGGCACAAATGGACAGGAAATGGCGGCACGATTACGCGTCAGTTCCCCACCGCATCGCGTGACGCAGCGACAGTCAACGACAAGCCTTGTGAAATGCACTACAATAGGTTAGTGATACAATCTCCACTAAAACCGATCGTAACCACCTTCACCAGTCCGTAACCTTCCTGAAGTTCCATGGACCAGGCAAATGGCTACTGACTGATACAGAACACTCTGTGTGACTGACGTTGACGCTGACAGTGCTGCTGAGCTGGGGAGAGCGGTCCACGGTGGACCTCATCGCAGATTTTCCTCTCATCCTCGCTTTCGTCCAGCAAGCTACAATACACTGCAGTACTGTACTGTACCGGAACGAGAAGCAGCATGAAGGCACCTCCCCCGCACGCACGTGGCGGCGTCGTGTTCCAGGCGCTTTGGCCCTGCGCCTTCTACTTTGTCTGCTCGTTCGCCATGAACATGCTCACCAAGACGCTGCTCACGGGCTATGCGTGGCGCGCCATCTACGCACTGGGCGCCGTCCAGAACACGTTCACGATGCTCGCGCTCGGCGCGTACCAGCTCTACGAGCTTGTCGTGGCTGCATGGCGCCTCCGCAGCGAGTCGGACGAACCAGCAGCTTCTCCCAAGGAAACGCCCGCGCAAGCCAAGGCTGCCGTATCGCCCGTCTCGCGCACACGCTTTTATCTGCGCGTCATGCTGCCGCTTGTCGCACTCCACATTGGTAACATGGTGTTGGGCTTTGCGGCCATGCGCGTCGTCAACATGCCCATGTACCTCGTGCTGCGTCGGCTCACGACCATCAAAGTGCTCATGATCGAGTCGCTCGTGCTCCATAAGGAACTCTCGACCGGCATCAAGCTCGCGCTACTCGGTACGGTCGTCGCTGTTCCCTTTCTCTTCTCAGTGGCTTGCAATACTCATAGTGATGTTTTTCTACACAGTCAGCACCACGGGCGTTGTGCTCGCCGGTTCGACCGACGCGACTTTTGAGCCGCTCGGGTACGCGCTCGTCGTGCTGCAGAATATCTGCAGCGCCTGCTCGCTCACGTTCGCCAAGGAGAGCCAGCTGCCGTCGCGCCAGATCGTGCTGCTTAACAGCATTGCCGGCTCGGTCGTGTGCGGCGCGCTCGCGGTCGCACTGGAGCGGGACCTGGTCGTTGCGTTTCCATTTGACGCGTCCTTTGTGCTCGTCACGGCGCTCATGTGCAGCGTCTGCGTGCTGTACCAATTTGCCATTATGATTTGCACGATCCGCAACTCGGCGCTCGCAACGTCTGTGACGGGCAATGTCAAGGACCTGGCCTCGACGACGTGCGGGTTCCTCTTTTTCCCGGACGTCCAGATCCGCGCGGCCAACATTGCCGGCGTCACGCTCTCGCTCATTGGCGCCTACTCGTTCTCGTACCTCAAGTACCTCGCGCTCACGCAGACGGTCACGGCCGTGCCGCCGCGTAAAGCTCTGGTCGAGTCCAACGGGACGGCACCATCGCCCGGTATGGTCACGCGCCGCCGTAAGGCCCTGATGAAAGAGGAATAAGTCCAAGGAAATCCACCGAGAGAGAGAGAGAGGGGTAGTATACTACATGTAGAAGGGAGCGATGGATCTTCCCGTTTTGATCAGCGAGTTCCACGCACGGGTGGAGAATAAGAAACACAGTAGCGTTCAAGTGTAAATGAGTGAAAAGGAGGAAGGGGGCTTCACGCGTGGTCCTCGTCGGAACTATCCGAGCTCATGTCGAAATGGCTGTCCGTGTCGTCCATGCTCTGGGCCAGCGGCGATATACCTACAGATACAGTGCATGCAAACAAAGTGAGTCTGTGCGCGTGTCCGTCTTCGAGAGAAAAAACCAAGGCCGTACATTCATCCCGACGCGACGACGACTGCGAGACGCGGTCGTCGTCGTCATCGTCGTCGTCATCACGGCCCGCGACTGAGACGCTGTCCAGGTCAAAGTCCACGGGCGACAAGTCGAGCGCGTCCGGCGGGAGCGACTGCACGCGTCGCGTGCGACGAAACGCCGACGGCGGAGCTTCGGACGAATGCGGCGGCGGCGGCGTGCGTGCGGAGCTCTGGGACGAGGAGGCCGCGGGCAGCGGCGGCGTCAAGGGGCGGTGCATCATGGGCGCGAAGGAAATGTGCTTTTGCGGGGTCTCGAGTTCCCTCGTCGAGCGACT
The DNA here is from genome assembly GCA_023334575.1 of Pythium volutum. Taxonomy (NCBI): domain Eukaryota; phylum Oomycota; class Peronosporomycetes; order Pythiales; family Pythiaceae; genus Pythium; species Pythium volutum. The sequence goes on from JAADVC010000663.1 coordinate 8,529, forward strand.
GGCCGCGGTAAACGCACGCAGTGTGGGCTTGAGCGGCAGTCCATTCACAGTGGGATTGGTCGAGACATGGAACGTGTCCAGCGCGTCGCCGGGCATCCACGACTTGCGGCGCTCTTCGACTTTCCACTTTTGCTTCATCTCGGCAAAGCCCGGTGCGGCCTGGATGCCTTCAATGACCTCGGAAAAGGTCGCGTCCGGACTGCGGTGCGGCACGACAAAGGCCTCCCAGTCGGAAAACTTGGTCAGCGGCTGGCTCGCGCGCCAGCGAGCGGCCTGCTGGATCGCGGACGACAGCGACCGCATCATCTTGGCGCTGTCGCCGTCGGTCGCGTGGTTCTGTTCAATCTCATCGAGAAACGCCTTGCCCCTGGGCGCGCTGCCCGTGAGGCTGTTGCAGCCGGTGCCACCACCACCACCACCACCACCACCTCCACCACCGGCGGTCGCGGCGTGGTCACGCGTGTTCGTGCCGCTAAACAGACTCCCGACGATCGTCGTCTGCTCGTCCTCTTCTCCGTCTTCCACGTCGGCGTCAGCGGCTCGCTCGTCGTCGTCATGGTGGGCGTGCTCTTCGTCACTACTGGAGGAATCGTCTTCGCCGTGGTGCGGATGGGTCGCGCCGAAAATCGCCATGTTTTGCTCGGCCAGGAGCCGTCGCAGCAGCAGCCGCTTGGCGACCTTTTGCTTGATGAGCGGCCGCATGGCCTTGCGCACACCTTTCGAGGACCAGGCCTTTTTGATCGAGTTTTCGTGTTCGCGCGAGAGCAGCACCGTCTTGTGGAGCTTGTCGTCAAAGATCTTTTCGCCGCGGTCCATCTTGCGGAGCACGCGAATGAGCGTCGACTGGATCGTCGCGATGCTGCGGTCGACATTGGTATTGTCGATTTTCGGAATGAGAAACTTGTCGGCGTGCTTGCAGAGATGGCGCTGGATGATGCGGATGTTGTCAAAGTACTTTATGTACTTGTTCTCTTGCGGGTCGATCGTCATGTGGCGCGCACGCACGGCGAACCGCTCGCGGTGCTTGAGCTCATTGCTAATGTAAATGACAAACGGCACACAATTTGGGTGCTTCTTCACGAGCTCCATCATCTGGTCCGTGTTCAAGTGGACACCTTCGACCACGAGCGACTGCTGGCGCTTTTCAAACATGGTGAGCACGCGGTCGAGCTTCTCGAGCACGAGCTCGCTCTGCATCTTGTAGCCTTTGAGCACTTTGCGCTTGTGGAGCCGCTTGGCCGACATGGGCGTCGCGCCGTCGCTGACCGCCAATTCCTGGATGGCGTCCTCGGTCAAGGCATCGCCGGCCTGGTACGTCGAGACAAATGCACACGGGTTTTCTTCTTTGGACGTGAACGCCCGCAGAATGTGGCGCACCGAGTCGGTCGGCAGCACAGTCGTGAGCCGCAGCCGCGACGCGAGCAGCGCCGCGAGCGTCGACTTGCCCGTGCCCGAGGTGCCGCCCAGCAAGACGACAAACGACTGGTTGCGCTGCGTGATCACCTTGGCGACTTGCAGGTCGAGTAGGTGGTGCGGCTTGGTATAGTCGAGCCGCGTAAGCGTCGAGTAGATGCACTGGTGGAGGTAGTGCCATGGCAGTGCATCGGGCGTTGGCGCTGGCGGTGGCCTCTCGGGTCCTACGACTGGCTCCTGCTGTTGGTTGGTTGTATGCGCCGAGGTCATTGCTGCTACCGCAGTCGACGGACTAGTGGTCGAAGCGGTCGCATTGCTGCCGTGCTTGGCGAGGTACTTGTGGAAGATGGCAAAGACCTCTTGCGTGACGATCACGGCGTCGCGCGGGCGGCACCCCATGAGCATGAGCGTCTCCTGGAGGCGGTACCGCGTGAACGACTCGATCGTGTCGTGGCGCTGCACGAATAGGATCTCCATGGGGTCGCCGGCGTCTGCGTCCGGTTCGATTGGGGCCATGGTGGCGGTTGAGGTTCCCCCAAGATCCGCGTTTTGCGACTAGGCGATTCGACTGCGCAACGGCAATGGACGGACAATGGGATTGCGTGGAGGAAATGCAGAAGCGCGAAAGAGGACGGGGGAGCAGAGAGTGCCGCACCTTCCACCACGGGCTCTCGTGGCGAGCGTCTCGGCCGGTAGATTCGATTCGAGCGGGCAGTCGGGGGTCCTGGGAGGTCCCTTCAAGGACACACTGCAGAAAAAGCGCTTTTTCCAGGAACGGCTAAGTGCGATTCGGTTTAACGTCGTACTTAGTCGATCCTAGAAAAATACACTTTTCTCGTGCCGACGGCAACCCTGGTCAAAGAAAGTTGAGCCTGATGGCGTGGCACGGAAACGTCCTTGTTTCACCCCTTCTTAGTGGCTGGCCACTGTGTCGCCCTTTGCTGAGATACGAAGCACATGGCCGGGAAGGAGGACACGTCACAACCCTTAAAAATGGGTGTTTGCCGCCAGCTGAATGCCCATGGCGCGCGCCGATCCTCACTATAGCGACCTCCTATTCCTTCCTCCGGATCACTTCCTAGTATTCGTGGAACTGAATGTTCGTATAGTGAGGTCGTAGAGCCTCCGTCGCGATCACGTGTGTTTTTTCTGCCACGCCGCCTGGGAGGGGAGGCGGTCAATTACTACTATTCTCATCACGCGCAAAAGGAACGACGCGGCGCCCTCGGCACTTCTGTCGCGTCGGCCCCCCTTGCTTCCCCCGAGCCCCCCTGCATCAATCGAGCACGCAGAGAGAGAGAGAGAGAGAGAGGGAGAGAGAGAGAGGGGAACTAGATTCCTAATCATGGATCTAGGCGCGGGCGTAGCACCGCCCAGTCCGGCGCCGCCGGGCAAGCGGCTCGACGCCATCAAGCTCGCCAAGAGCTCCAAGTGGGACGAGCTCAAGCGGCTCGTGGACGCCGAGCCGCCGACGGCGCAGCAGACCGACTCGTACGGTATGCTGCCGCTCCACTGGGCGTGCACCGAGCCCCACTCGATCGGCGAGGGCGTGCTCATGGCATTACTCAAGGCGTTTCCCGCCGGCGCGCGCGTCGCCAACACGGCCGAGATGCTGCCGCTCCAGATTGCGATCAAGGCGCAGGCCAAGATCGAGTGGCTCCAGGCGCTGCTCGCGTCGTTTCCCGACGCTGTGCTCAAGAAGACGCCCACGGGCGAACACGCAGTCGAGCTCGCGCGGAAAGCCGGCTTGCCGCCGCGGTCCATTCGGCTATTGGAGGAAATGTACCTCCACGTGTGCCAAAAGGCCGGGTACGCGAGCGACCACTTGTACGAGGACGACAACGGCGCGACCAACAATGGCAACGGCAACGGCAACGGCCATGGGAACTCTAATATGGTGTACCGCGGTAGTGGCGGCAGCGGCGGCGAGCGCGACGACGCGCCGTACGCGACCCACCAAGCGCAGCGCACGACGACGAATACGATCATTTCCAACTCGCGCGGCACGCACGCAGCGCGACGTCCAAGCCATCCAGACACGTACCGATCGCGCACGTTTTCCGACCACGACTTCCAGCAGCAGCAGACTATGGACGCGATCGCCATGGCGTACCGGTCCACGGGCGAGATGCCGCTCAACTATATGCGGGCCGCGTCCACGTCCAGCAACGGCTCTGGCTCGGGTGGCGGTACGATGGGCATGAATGCAGCTCCGCCGCCGCCGGCACCAGGAGGAGGAGGAGGAGGAGGAGGGTCGCCGGGACAAGCCAAGCCGCTGCCGTACCAGGTCTCGACCAAGCTCTCGTCGCGCACGGTCGTGTCGCTGCCGCCGCGGTGGATGAATGCACCAAACTGCCACATTTGCTCGCAAAAGTGGAGCACGTTCCGCAAGCGGCACCACTGCCGCAACTGCGGCCAGTCGATTTGCGGAGACCACTCGGCGCGGGAACGCATGCGGCTGCCCCACTATGGACTACCGGACCGGTACCGCGTCTGCACTGTGTGCCACCACACGCTGCGCACGGCGGCCGCCGAGATGCTCCAGCCCAGTCACGTCGGTCGGATGCCGACGCCCAATACGGCGCAGCGTCGCTCGGACGAACGCCTTTCCAACTACAATGGCAGTCTGCTGTACGCGAGCAACAGTATCAGTGGCGGCAGCATTAGTGGCGGCGGTGGCAGCATGAGTGGCGGCGGCAACAGCTTCCAGTTGGAGCGTCACGTGTCGGCGCCGGCGCGGCCCATGATGGACCACCAGGACTACCACGGCATCCAGGACCAAGTGGCGTCGCTGCAAATGCAAGTGTCGCAATTGCTCGAGCAGAAGGAGATTGCCGAGTCGCAATTGCGCGCCCAGGCCGAGCTGCTGGCCGACCCGTACCCTCAGCCAACGCGTGGTACAAACTATGCGCACCACGTTGGTCGTCGCGAGCGGCTGAATTCGACGCCGATCAAGCTGCCGTCCACAGGGCCCGGCTCGTACCCGGGCTCGAGTCGACTCAGTGGCGGTCAGGCGTCGTCGTACGGCTCGTACGATATGAATGGCCGGCTCACGCGGTCCACCGAGTCGTCGGACACGCGTGAAGTGGACATGGACTATGGCGGCGCGCTGTCGATGAGTTCGGCCGTGCCCGAGCCACCAACATCGAACGAGTCGGGTCTGTCGGCAAGCGGCGACGCGATGGCGCGACTCCAAGACGATTTGGGGAGCATGTCGTTTGTGTCGTCGTACTCGGAATTTGACGACCGCTCGACCACGGGCGTGTACGACGACGGCGACCCGACTGCAAGCGGCTACTCGGCCCACAGCCACCAGGACGTGCTCGAAGAAGGCCACGAAGACGACGAGATGGAGGAGGACGATGATGACGACGACGACGACGACGTGGGCGACTCAACGCTCCCCGAGGTGGAAGTGCTCGTGAATCTTGGGTTTTCCATGCTCAACAAGGGCAGCAGCAGCGCGGCCGTACAGGCGTTTGCACGCGCCGTCGAGATTTGTCCCGACACGGCCGTGCTCTATGGGTACCTGGCCAAGGCCCAGTACGCCGACGACAATCTGGACGAGGCCGTGGTCGCGCTCACGACGTCGCTCGAACTCGAGCCGTCGGCCGCGCACTGGACGCTGCTGGGCAAGATCCTTTTCGAGAAGGGCGACCACGAGCGGGCCATTGAGGCGTATCAAAAGTCGCTCGAGTACCAGACGACGTCGTCGTCCTAAGTGTGGGCGTATACGTCGTTTTTTCTATGAACGAGGAAAAAAGGAGCAAGCGTTTCCAGTGTGACGGATGCTTCACCATTTTATTTTTCTCGGTGGGCACGTTCTCGGTGGAGACCGTCTTTTCCTCTATTGCATTTTCAGTTGCGGTAATAAAAAGCAATCGGGTCAAGCGTTTGAAGTTCGAAGAGGCGTCTCGGTCTATTACTCTCCGTTTTTTTACTACTACGTAGTACGTAGTCGTCGAAGGAAATGAGCTCCGCGTCGGCCGCCCACGAGGGCGACGCCACCAGTGTGTACGATGAGGACGACGACGCAGGAGGATCCTCCAGTCCCATGACAAGTCCGGCGCCGCTCGTGCCGCAGGCGTACCGGTCCGTCTTCAACCAGACAATCGCACCTCCGCCCCATGGACCCCTCACGCGCGTCGTGTGTCCGCCCGTGGATTTTCCTCCGGAATCCAAGCGCGCGCAGCTCATCGAGGACGCCGAGACCGACCTCGAGCAGGACATGGACGAGCTCGAGCGCGCGGTCCACGACGCCAACGCCGACTTTCAGCGGCGCATAGTAGGCCCTTCTTCTTTTCGTATAAATACTACTACTACTATAATGTAGAGACTGATGGATACTGGATCGTTTTGCTTGCAGGACGGCGTCAAGACCCGCGGCCGTGCACTCGAGACGCAGCTCCGCAGCGAGTACGAGACCATGGAAGAGTCAATGAACCAACTGCAGCACGCGTTCCAGAGCGGCTTCCAGACGGCGTTCGAATCGCTCGAGCAAAAGACGCTGACGCATTTCGCACGTGTCGAAGCCCAGGACGTTGCGGCCCACGAATGCTCGTGCGTCTTAGTACTACTGGTGGAAAATGGAGAGGAGTGTTTGAAACGCACTGACACTTTTATGACTGACAGTCTGCGCGAGGGCGACGCCGAGGCGAAGCAGTTCTTTTACACGACCGTGCCGGCCATCATGGAGACGCTCCAGGGTGCGATCACGCGCAAGCTGGCCAAGCACCACGAGTCGTTCGACATTGAGAACGCGAAAACGCAAAGGCGCGAATACCAGACGCTCACGACCATGGACAAGAACGAGCACAAGACGCTTGGGTACTTTACGACCGAGCGCGCGTGGCGCGACCGCCAGTTCCGTGACCACGAAGAAGCGTGCCACCACACAATGCGGGTCGACAACCGCGCGAGTGAGACCCAGCAGAGCCAGTACGTGGCGACGCTAGTGAGTTTGCAGACGCAGCTCGGCGAGGAAACGCGCGTGCGACAGCGAGAAGATGTGGACGTGCTCGACAAGCTCAGCGAGTCGTTCCATCGCCTACAGACCGGCATCCTTGAGAATCTGGGCGAAGCCGAGTCGGCGGCAATCTAAGCAATGTATCCGTATGATAATATGCCGTTACGTGGCCGATCGCATTCGCTCGTAAAAGCCGAGCACGCGTGGATCCGCGAGCATGAGCCGCCGTGCGTCGAGCTTGTGCTTGAGCGTGAGTCCATCGAGCGACCGCACGCGCGAGAGCGCGACGTACGCCTGACCAAACTCAAAGACGCGCGAGAGATCGAGCACGGCCGACGGGAACGCGAGCCCCTGCGACTTGTGGATGCTGATGGCCCACGCGAGCGCGAGCGGCAGTTGGCGGCGCGTCGCGAGCACCGTGTCGGCGATCCGCACGGGGAAGTCTTCCTGCTGGATCGTCTCGGTCGAGCCGTTGGCGAATTTGATGATTGGAAGATTTGTGTGCGGCGTGAACGCGACGACGACGCCGCGGCAGCCGTTCACGAGTCCGGACGACGGGTTGATCGACTTGATGAGCATGACGTGGGCGTTTTCTAATATAGGGGAAAAGAGTTGTCGAGATCAGGTATCAAAACGCTGTTCAGTCACAATAGCGTGAGCGTACTCTTGAGGGAAAGCGTGGACGGCGCCGGACAGCTCGAGAGGTAGTCGGTGCGGCCCGTGTCGGCCGAGACGTAGTTGATTTTGCGACCAGCGAGTGCCTCCAACCGCTTGCTGTTGGTCTGCCCATGTACAAATCCAGTCAGTACCTTCTCATCCCTAGTGTATCTCTATAGGGCCACTCTCACCTCCAAGACATCGTTATTGTGCGTGAAGATGCGGACCGCGTCGTCGCTCTCGACTTCGGCTTTGCACTGCCGATTGAGCCGCTCAATCATCTGCGGCGTCGGTTTCCCCACGCGAAGCGCGTTCAGCAAGTCGATAAACTCGTTGTTTGTCTGTCGAAAGACTTGCGTGAGCACGACGACGTCGCGCACGCCGCGCTGCCACGCGTGCGACTCGAAACTCAGCGTCAGGGTACCGCGGTCGTTGCGTGACGTGATCGGTGGCAACTGGAAAAAGTCGCCCGAGAGCACGAGATGGATGCCCCCAAAGAACTGGTTTCCATGCTCAGGCCGCAGCTTGCGCGCGAGCTCCTCGAGTAGATCAAAGAGCCGTCCGTCAAGCATTGAAATCTCGTCAATCACAAGCACGTCGACGGCGCGCCACCGCTGGAGTGCGTCCTTTTTGCGTTTGATTTGTGCGGCTAATTGAGACGCGTCGCTGTGCGCCGTGCGGGCGTCGAGCCCGGCAAAGTGGTGGAGCGTCATGCCGCCAATGTTGTAGGCCGCGATGCCAGTCGTCGCGGTCGCAAACACGCGCCTGCCACGCAAAAAGTTGCCATGCGGCGCGAGGATCTGCTGCAGCAAAAACGACTTGCCCGTGCCGGCCGAGCCCGTGAAGAAGACGTTGCGACCGGACGCGATGAGCTCAATGACGCGCTTTTGGTCGACTGTGAGTGGCTGCTTTGGAGGGGAAGAAGACGCAGAAGAAGTAGACTTCGTGGCGCCTGCGAGGCGTCGGCGCTTGGATCGCATTGGTGGCGCCGGCGCCGATCGCGGCAAGTTGGATCGATCGGTCAGCGGTGGCCGACGCCTATCGCTCTCCTCCTCCTCGCTCTCGTTACGACTATACGCACGTGGTCGCTTTGACGTCGTAGTGGTTGCACCACTAGGTCGTTTTGTGGAAGAAGGGGCCAAATTGAGACTCGCGAGCGGCGACTTTGGTTGGGCGCCCAGCCGAAGGCAGAAGCGCACGAGCTCGACGAGCTCTCGCGGGTCGGCAAAGCGTACGTTATACTGGTAGATGCGTCCAGCGTCCCGGCGGATAAACGAGATTTTGCCGTCGGCGACGAAGCGGAAGTAGAGCTCGTGGCGGTCGTCGCGCAGCTTGATAGCCTTGCGCAGCGGCGGCGACTGCGAGACGATCTCGACGCCGCTGCGCCGCCGGATGAGCGCCGCCGTGGCGCACACAGTCGTACTACGCGTGCGACCAGAAGCGGCATCGGCCTCTTGGTACTCTAATTCGCAGACGAGCGCTGCCGGTCCATCATCGTCCATGGTTTTTTCTGGGATAGCTACCTCACAGGTATTAACGTATTTACCCAAATTGAGCACCGTGCACAATTGCAATTGAGTCCCTTTCGATCCCATCAGGGTGCACAATACGGTGGAGCTACTATTGTGCTTGTCAAGCAAACTGTCGTTGGATTGCTGGCGTAATCATATCTAACTAAACCCGTAAAAACGTGGTTTTATATGCATGCCCACAAATAAAACAACTCTAAATCAACGACATACAAAACCACTAACACCCACCCACCACGCCCACCCACCACTCACACCC
>JAADVC010000664.1:0-17342 GCA_023334575.1 Pythium volutum
AGATCTCGCCCGCCATGCCGGCGATGACCAGCCACGGCACCCACACGTGTGTGCTACTCACGTCGTCGACCGGTGCGGCCTCGCAGCGCGCCAACGCCAGCCGCGCGCGCGACATGCTCCACGACTTGGGCGTCGCGTTCCTCGAGATGGCCGCCGCCGAGATGCCACGTAGTGTCGTGTGCCGCCTCACGCAAGTCAGCAAGACGCACGGCGTGTACCCGCAGCTCTTTGTCGAACCAACACCGACGCCAAATGAGACGGAGATGCAGCTCTTTGGTGAGACTGTCTACGTTCCGTTTGCGCAGCTCGAGCAGATGGAGTTTTATGGTGCGTTCACTATCCCTACGACCGCGCCGACGCTCAGTTCCATTTCGACGTTGATCTCGATCGTCCACACGGACATGGAGGAACTGTACCCGGCGTGGCGCGTCTACGTGGCGTGCGGCTGGGGCGACTACAACTTTGAAGACGTCTGGGACTTTTACACGGCCATGACGCTCTACACGCTCATGCCGTGAGACCAACCCTCAAACCTCTAGTGCATACAGCTACTACATATTTATAGCATGAGTATTTAGACATGAGTAATCCCCATCGTACACGAATTCATACCTGCATTCATCAGTCATTTGTCATTTGTTTCGGAATCCATCTCTCATGGGTGCATCTGCATTTAGCTCAGTTCAATCATAAGCTAGACCATACTAATACAACTGCGCTAGCGCCCCCAGTCCAGACGGTGGCGCACGCACTGCCTTTCTCGCCATGTTGAACGCACCCTGCATGACAATTTCTTCTTCGCCATCTTTCTGCATTTTCGGCACAATCATTCATTCATTCCCCAGCGCCGCTGGTCTCTCTCTTCTATCAATATGCCGACCCGCCAGGCGTCCCACGCCGGCTCCTGGTACTCGCACGAAGAGACCACGCTTGACGGGCAGCTCACCGGTACGCTCTGGTCAAACTTCCGTTTGATCCATTCGCATTTTGTGATAATGGGAGACTCTTTCTGTGGAACTCCATATTAGGCTGGCTTGACACGGCGGCCGCAGCCGCGAATGCCGACGGCGCCGTCTCGACAATCCGCGCCATCATCGCGCCGCATGCCGGCTTCAGGTAGAGGACCTCAAATGGATATGATACTATAATATTATTCAAACGATCAACTCGCTGGAATGAATAGCTACTCGGGCCCGACGGCCGCGTACGCGTACCACCACTTGCAGGGCCTCGACCGCGTTAAGCGCGTCTTCATTCTCGGACCGTCGCACCACTTTTACTTGCGGTGCGTTTGACCAGGTCCGTATCTTTTCATGGCGCCTTTCTCACGGAGCGCATGTGTTTGTCGTACAGCGGCTGCGCCGTGTCGTCGGCGACCGAATACGAGACGCCGCTGGGCAACATTGCGATCGACCACGAGGTCAATGAGGCGCTCATGAACACAAACAAGTTTGCGCGCATGTCGCTCGAGGTCGACGAGGACGAGCACTCGATCGAAATGCACTTGCCGTTTGTCTACAAGGTCATGGGCGGCCGCAAGTTTACGGCCGTGCCCATTCTCGTGGGCGACACCAAGACCCGCGCCGACGCCGAGTACGGACGGTATGTGTTTATCATTTCGAAGGTATGTTATTGCGGATAGATCACTGACTATATTCTGTGTGTAGCATTCTCGCGCCGTACCTGGAAGACCCAGAGAACCTCTTTGTGATCAGCTCGGACTTTTGCCACTGGGGATCCCGGTGCGTTTTGCCACCACTAAAGTATCTTTTTTATCGACGGTCTCATCTGAGTGAATGGCTACTTTTGCAGGTTTCGTTACCAGCCCCACGACTCGGCGTATGGTGAGATCCACGAGTACATAACCCATCTCGACCACGAAGGCATGAACGTACGTACTTTCTCATCGAACGGCTCACGACACAAAAGAGACCCACACGCAAATTGTCTGTAGCTCATTGAGCGCCTGGATCCCGTGGGCTTTAGCGAGTACCTGGAAAAGACGAGCAATACGATTTGCGGGCGCCACCCGATTTCGGTGCTGCTCCACACGCTCGCGGCCTCGAGCCGCCTCAAGTGCACGCTCAAGTTTGTCAAGTATGCGCAGAGCAGCGCGTGCAAGCGCCACAGCGACTCGTCCGTGAGTTACGCGTCTGCCATTGTCTACGAGACGCCGTGACCCAAAGGTCCTTTGGTGTCGATTCCTTCCCACCTGAGGATTTTGGTCGGGATAAGACAGCGAAGGCGGCTCTATGTAACACCAGTGCATACCACCAGTCAATTGGAATACTACATGTTGGATCGGGAGCTACTGGGTATTTTTGGGGAGCGCATGGATACGCGGGGATCCAAAGTGAATGTGAGAAATGATCCTTCAAGGGAAGAAAAGTCTGGCCAACGAGAGTGAGAGAGTGGGAGAAGAAACCAACGATGGCGAAGCACGAAGCGACGTCGGCGCCAGCAATGGCCACGGTGGTGGTGGTGGTGGATACACACACCCTGAGATCGACGACCAAAACGCCGACCAAGCCCAAGGGCTGGAAAAAGTGGAAGCGGCGACTATCGCGTGTGTTCACGGGCAAGAAGAAACAGAACGGCAAGAGCGGACCACTGCCCACGACCTTGACAAGCGATGCGACCAACCCACTCGACCAGAGGGACCCCAGAGCGCCCAAAGCAATGGGTGGAAGCATGCATGAATCGCCGGTTGGGTCGGTACAAGACCGGGACCGTCGCAGTACAGACTCGCGCGAGTGGAGGCGAGATGTTGGCAGCCAGGAGCGTCACTCGGGCGAGTCTCGCAGTGCAAGCGAGCCGACCGACGAAGAGTGGGAAGCCGAGCAGCGCCGTCTCGCACAGGATGGTCAGGAGTATGAGGAAGAGGACGATGGCGAGATGGAGTATGAAAAAGAAGAAGAGTTGGGGGAGCAAGACGATGCAGACGTTCACAGATCCGAGGTGGATGGAGAGCAAGACGAACTGATGGAAGATGTGTACGCGTACGACGAGAGCGACGTGGCACTTCCTCAACCTCAAGCTCCATCGATTGAACCAGTGGAAGAGGACCCCTATGAAGTCAACCAAGTGCACGAAACGCACGAGTCGTCCGTTGATGAAGAGGACGAGTATGAAGAGCCACAAGGGATTCCACTGGAGATTGTCGACGACGACGCCATTGAGGATACGGATGTTGATGGCGCCTACTGTGAGGAGCAAGAAGAAGAAGTCATGGCGCCAATTGCGAACGATGAAGACTATGACGAGGAGCCACCGGACGATGAAGATTATCAAGTGCAACTGGAAGCTGAAGCGGCCAGCTTAAGCGAACTGGAGGGCACGACCGCATACACTTACGAAGAAGGCTATACGCTCGAAGGAGACGAACATGCCGAGGTGGATGCAGAGGAGGAGGTTGTCGAGGGTCATGCGGATGAGTACCCAGACGACTCTACGCTGGAAAGAGACGACCAAGACGAAGAGGCAGCAAATGAGAGCGATACAGAAGACGACCTCGAAGAGACGCGGGAATGTTTTCCCTATCCATTGGGGGTAGTTGACGTCTGTGCTGCGACGTCGCTGCGCCTATCAGAAGACCCTCCGGCTCCACTGGATGCTCGATCTCTTCTCGAATCGATTCCGTCGCACATGACGCTACTCTACGATGTCGCGGCCTTGTGGTGTGACCCAGACTCTCCCATGACGGTCGACTCGGAGCTCTTGGTGGCGAGTCTCACGTACGGAAAGTGGCCACTCGCCCAGCTCATCGCCGAGAAGCTGCAGCGAGACCACAAGCAGCAAGTGGATGCCTACTCATCTGCACCAGTCTCCACTGAGAGTCTCCTCGAATCGATTCTGACACACTGCGCGGCCTAGTACGACAGGACAGCAATCAAGGCAATGATGCTTTGTGATCTATTACCCTTTAGCATCTATATCGCGACGCTTACCATTCACCAGGAAGGTCTCTTGAGCCCCCTCCGTCCTTATTCCTTAGATGCTACCAAAGGCCTGTTCAAAGATCCCCTGCGACTGCTGCGCGTTGCGCTTCGAGAGACCAACGGCACAGGCCGCGAGGCTCTCACGGCCGATAAACTCGACGGGCAGTGCCTTCTTGGCCACAATCTTTTCCAAGTGCGGACGCGCATAGAGCCACGCGCCCTGGTTCAGCGGCTCTTCTTGGATCCACACAATTTGCTTGGCGTGGTCAAACTTGTCGAGCTCGTCGGCGACCTGCTGGAACGGAAACGGCGCGAGCTCTTCAATGCGAACGATCGCCGTCTCGTGGGCCTCCTTGTCGCCCATGCGTTTGCTGCGCTCGCGCACGAGATCATAGTAAAACTTGCCCGAGCAAAACAGCACGCGCTTGATCTTGGCGGGCTTGGCGATCGATGCGTCCGTGTACACGGGCTGAAACTGCGAGTCGGGGCCTAATTCTTCCAAGCGCGAGGTCGCATCGGCGAGCCGCAGCAGCGTCTTGGGGCCCATGGCCACGACCGGTTTGCGGAACGCGCGCAATTGCTGGCGACGCAGCAAGTGGAAATAGTTGGCCGGTGTCGTGAGGTTGACCACAATCATGTTGGTGTTGTGCTGGTAGTTTCGCCAGTCGCACTCGCCCTGCGAAGACGAGACAGAGTCGAGTGCGGGCGTGTCGACGAGCTGCAGGAACCGCTCAAGGCGTCCGCTCGAGTGGTCGGGGCCGGCGCCGTCGTATCCGTGCGGAAGCAGCAGCGTGAGTCCCGACTGGCGCATCCACTTGGACTCGCCACAGCTCAAGAACGTATCAATCACAATCTGCGCGCCGTTGAAAAAGTCGCCAAACTGGGCCTCCCACAGCACCAAGTTGCGCGGGTCTTCCCACGAGTACCCATACTCAAACGCCATGACGGCGAGTTCCGAGAGGTTACTGTTGACCACATTGAAATTGGCAGTGGACGAGGCCATGTGCTTGAAGGGAAAGTACAGCTCCTCATTCTGCTGGTCCGTGAACGCTGCGTGGCGGTGCGAGAACGTACCGCGGCGGCAGTCCTGGCCGGCGAGCCGCACGCCGTGGCCCTCTTGAAGCAGCGTGCCAAACGCCATGGCCTCGGCCGTGGCCCAGTCCACCTTGATCTCACTGGCGTGGTCCTTGGACAGCATCTTCTTGCGGGCTTCAATGTGGCTGCGCTGCAGACGATCGTGGACCTGCATGGTCTCGGGCACTTGGACCGACTCGAGGCCGACCTGCACGAGGCGATCCATCTCGACCCCGGACGCGGGCTGCTCGTACAGCTCGTGGGTGTGCGGCTGCTTCATCCCCGTCCACTTGCCGCGGAACGCGTCAACCTCATGCGGCGTATAGGCGCCGTCCGTGACCTTTTGGAGCTCGCTTTCCAAGTGGCCATTAAAGCGGTCCACGAGCTTTTGCACGCCGTCGGCCGTGACGAGCCCCGTCTGCTGGAGCTCGTGGCTGTACTTGATCGGGAACCGTCCAGCCTTGGCGATCGCGTCGTACATGACGGGCTGTGTGAACCGCGGCTCGTCGACTTCGTTGTGGCCGTGGCGACGGTAGCCAATCATGTCGACCACAATGTCCTTGTGGAACTGGTTGCGGTACGCCACGGCCAAGCGCGCGGCCTGGATCACGTGGTGGACCGACTCGCCATTCACGTGGAGCACGGGTGCCTCAATGCCCTTGGCAATATCGGACGCGTACCGCGTCGAACGGCCGTCGCGGTACGTGGTCGTGAAACCCACTTGGTTATTGACGATCCAGTGGACCGAACCGTGGGTCGTAAAGCTCGGCAGCTGCGACAGCGAGAGCCCCTCGGGCACACAGCCCTGGCCCGAAAACGCCGCGTCACCGTGGAGCAAAAAGCCCATGGCGTTCGCGCCGCTGTCCATCTTGGCGCGCACTTTGCCCGTGGTCACGGGGTTGATAATCTCCAAGTGGGACGGATTGTGGAGCAGCGACACGTGCACTTTGCGGTCGCCATAGTGCTTGTCCACGGACTGCGCGAGGTGCGACGTCACGTCGTCCACTCCTTCAGTACCCTCTGGAAAGTCCGAGTAGCCGCTGACCTTGTGGAAGAGCTTGTGGGCCGGGTACTCGAGCAGTCCGACGAGCAGCGCGAGCCGTCCGCGGTGCGGCATGCCAATCACCACGTCCGAGACGCCGCTCAGCGCGGCCGACTGGAGCACGGTATTGACCGCGGGCATCATGGCCTCGGCGCCCTCGCCCGAGTACCGCTTAAAGCTCGAGAATTTCTTGGCCATGAACGTCTCAAACACGTCGGCCATGAGCATGGACGTGTAGGCGTTGCGCACATCGGACGGATGCACGGGAAACTGCGTGTCCAGCGACTCGGCGGCCTGCGCGAGCCACTGCTTTTCGCTGGCATTTGAGAGGTGCTCAAACTCAAAGCCAATCTTGCCGCAGTAGCTCGCGCGCAGCTGGTCGTACGCGGCCTGGCTCGCGGGCGAGTGCTGCAGCAGCGCGTCAAACTGGACGCGCGTGAGATCGTCCACGGGCGTCGGCTTGCGCAGTCGGAGCGGATCAATGTCGGCCTCCAAGTGGCCGTACTGGCGGAACGCCGTGGCCATGGAACGCAGCGCGAGCGCCTCGATGGACGGCGACGACGAGAAGCGGCGAGCGGCAGCGCGGGTCGCCGCAGACGAGGAGGATAAAGACGCGGCGGCCACGCGCTGCAGCGCGCGTGGGATCGCGCCTTGAAGACGCAGCATCACTAACCGACAGAGAGAGAGCTGCTGGGTGGTGACGAAGCGCAAGTGGTTGACGTGAGGGGGACCGGACGAGCCCACAGTCGTCTACAGGGGGATGATGGCGAGCGGATCCTGTCATAATGCGTATCATCACCCCACGCGACTGACGCGCTCGTCGCAAGCTCAACTTGGTAATTACACACGCTCACCAGATGGAAACATGTAAGAACCGTTTTTACGAATTAACTTCAACATGGACGGGACGTTCATTTTCGGTAAAGATCGATTTGTATCGTATTTGAGAGAATATGGCTCACACAATCACGGGCGCGTCTTCGTCTTCGGCGTATCCGTACGCTTCGGCTTCGGCTTCGTCAACCGCTTGTAGTCGCGTCTGCAAGGCCAGGAACGCTACGACAGCGTCTCGCTCTGTCGCTACACTAATACTGGCGAGCAGATCCGACGACAGCTCGGTGCGGTGCGCGTCGACCAACGCCTCAGCGATTGGCGTGTACCCGCATGGAGGCGGCACGGCACCGCTCAGCATAAACAGCGTGCGCCACTGGTCGCCCGTCGACAAAATGCGGATCAAACACCACCAAATCTGCGTCGGATGCACGTGAAATTCTTCTCCGAACGCCACGGCCGTCGAGAGCGCCGTGGGCACAATCGGGAACAGCGTCAGCAATTTGTGGATGGTCTCAACGACCGAGCCGCCGACGAGATGCATGACACCGAGACGGTTCTCCAGTCGGTTCTGCGTGTCAATGAGTTCGATCATTTCCTCGGTCATGACGCGGTGGAACGACGCGTCTGCTCGCTCCTGCGGGGTCGCGGTCGGCGTATCCTGCGCGCGCTGCAAGAGCGTCGCCATCTCTTGAAGGCGCCCCATTTTCTTGACAAACGATTCTTCTCCGTACGCGAGCTTGCCCACATGACTGGCTGCCTTGGCGTACTGGCCCGTGGACGTCCACAGACGGAAGGGCGCTTCGGCATCCGTCTGTGCGTGGATGGCTTGCGCGACAAAGAGCCGCGTCGCCCGCGGATACGCCGCCACGATCCGCAAGAAGTCGTCCTGTGGGAGCTTGTTGGCGAGACGATACATGGCTGCGTACAGACGATCGGACGTCGCCGACGGGTCGTTGCTTGTGGCCTTGAGGAGGAGCTCGTCGCGAGACTTGGGCATCGGCTGCGGGTCAGAGGGCGAAGCTGAGCCTACGAACTCGTCCTCGGCTCCCGCGTGGAGCTCTCTTGTCAGCGGCAAGATCAGGGGGAAGTCGCCCACACGGTCATATAGTACACCGCCCTCTCGTGCCCAGTTCTCGAGCACGTACTGCAGCTGTGCGAGCCGCGACTCGTCGCCCTCGGTGGTCGCGTCAGCCTCGAGCGTGCCCGCAACATTCTCGTCCACGATGGAGCCTTCAATTGCCGTGGTTGCGAGTTGTAGCGACCGATAAAAGAGCCGCTGCACGTCCGCATCAATATGACGCGTCTTGTCAAACGCTGCGCTGTCGCCCTCGAGCCAGCGGCTCCATGCTGAGCCCATGGCTTTGTAAATTGTTGCAAAAACTGTGGATCCCAAAGCGTCACCTTGTGGTGTGGACTACACACATGTACCGCAATATGGGTACACTCGCAACTCAACTTCACTGTCAAACCCCAGTGTGGGTTCGAAAGGGATCCGCTGACTTTTCCCTCAAAGAGTCCAAGATGCGGCGTGTCGTTGCGAGCGGCCAGCGTCTGCGCGGCGCCACTGCTGGTGCTGCCTCCGCCGCGTCCGTACAGCACCGGTCGTCCGTTTCTACGCTTCGCTCGTTTGGTGCTCGGCCTCTGGCCGCCCGTGTTTGTCAGGAAGGCGGGGCCGATGGCCGAGCGACTGTCTCATCCGTGGTATTGGCGGCCTCGCTCGGTGTTGTG
Organism: Pythium volutum; assembly: GCA_023334575.1. Lineage (NCBI taxonomy): Eukaryota > Oomycota > Peronosporomycetes > Pythiales > Pythiaceae > Pythium > Pythium volutum. The sequence goes on from JAADVC010000664.1 coordinate 8,617, forward strand.
GCTGCATTGGCGCTAGCGGATGAACGGAGGCCTGCACAAGCGCAGACGTTTCAACAACCGGATCGTCGCGGGCACTATGCGCTGTACAAGGAGTTGGGACGTGGAGGTGCGATGGAGTAGATCTTTTGTGGGGGCGCTTTAATCTGGTTTAACAATTTGTGATTGAGTATCCAGGCTTCTCTGTGGTCCGGCTCGCGGTGGACACGCGGACCAATGAATTGCTCGCGGCCAAGATTTTTAACCGCAACAACTGCTCGGTCGACGATATTCAAGCAGAGGTATGAAGCTAGTATAGGGTGGAGTATCCTCTAAGGTTCTGAGCTGCTCGCGCATATCACTAGATCACGACGCTCAAGCAGCTGGGCAAGCACCGCAACATTGTCGGCCTCCATGATGTGCTCTTCCTCAAGGACGAGACCATCATGTTCATGGACGTTGTCGAGGGCGGTGAGCTGTTTGACTACATTGTCGACATGGGCTCCATCTCTGAACGCGACGCTAGTCGACTGCTATATGACGTCTGCACCGGCATCGAATTTATCCATTCCATGGGCGTCTGGTACTGTTCTAGGCCCTTGCGTGCTGTTAGCAGAGGACGCTGTGATTACTGAGGCATATGTGCTTGCTCTGGAGACAGCCATCGCGATCTCAAGCCCGAGAACGTGTTGCTCACCAACCGCACCAACACGGCCGACCTCAAAATCGCGGTCAGTCGACTTCCTACTCCACGACCGACAAGTTCTTCTCACGCCCTGAGATTGTGGACATATAGGATTTCGGACTGAGCCGTCGGCTCCGCCCAAATGAAGCAGTTGTGGACAATCACCCAAGCGGCACGGCGTACGTGGAACTGATCCATCGGATGTGACGGATGAACAGCGATCTACTCACAGTCTGCTATTTGTACTAGTGCGTACTGGGCGCCCGAGATCATCAAGCGCGAGCCACAGGGCTTTGGTGTCGACATGTGGGCGTTCGGCGTCCTAGTAAGTAAGACCGTCGAGTGGATCTTCTTCCTGAAGTTCTGACATGAAGGTGGTCTTCCTCTCGCAGGCCTACATTGCCCTCACGGGCGTCCACCCATTCGACCCACGCGGCGATCGCTCCGATGCCGAGGTCTTGACGCTCATTGCGAGAACCGGCTACGACGGTGAGTGCGAGTATCTCTGCGTCTTGGACCTGACCCCACCTTTAATGGCTTCCATGACATCCCCCGCCAGTCAACAATCAATGGTACAAGGAGCTCTCGCCCGACGCCAAGAATTTCCTCGGGCAGCTTCTCGAGCCCAATCCGTCCAAGCGGCTCACGGCCAAGCAGGCGCTCGCAAACCCGTGGCTGCGCGGGCTCACGCCGGCGACGACGCCTTTGCCCGATGGCCACGCACAGCGACTGCTCGCGTACCAGCGACTCCAAAAGCTCCGTGCCAATATCTTGGCTGTCATCATGGGCGTCCAGCACGCCAAGTTTGAGTGCAAGGAACCTGCGGCGCACAGTGAGAGCGCGCCGACCAAGCCTCCCGGGTCGCCCAAAAACGCTCGTGGCGATGCGCGAGTGGAGCGCACGGCGACCGTCAACATGGACATGTTCAAAGAAGCGTTTGCGCTCTTTGACAAGGACGAGTCGGGCGATATCGACCAGGACGAAATGGCCCAAGTGCTCACGGCGCTGGGTCAGCACCTCACCAAGTACGTAACGGGAAGTCAGGATGTGAAAACGGGTCGTAAACTGATGGGTTCGTCTTCTGTATTACTCCAGGGATGAGGTGGACGCGATCATGACCGAGGCCGACCTGGACGGCGACGGCAAGATCTCGTTCCTCGAGTTTGTCACCATCATGAACCAGCGCCTCTTCAAGCGGTACAATATCCACCACACGTCTCCATCATGTAGGCAGTGGAACTCATTTTGCTATGTTTTATTGTTCAGTGGAGACATTACGGAAGCAGATTTGCGTGCCGCGTTTGCGGTAGGTGCAACTACAGTAGACTCTGTGGGCGTCCTCCACATACTTATCTAACGAGCTGTTGTGGAGCAGATCTTTGACAGCAACGGTGACGGCGTCATTCAGAGTGCCGAGCTCATGCACGTCATGCACCTGTTGGGCAACACGACCATCACCGAGGCCGAGGCAGCGCAGATCATCGAGGCCGTGGACGAAAACGGCGATGGCCAGATCGACTTTCAAGAATTCCAAACGCTCATGCGGCTCGGCCTCGGCCAGAAGGTGCCAAGTAGTTGAGAGGACAAGAAGACCACCAAGTACAAGTGAGACCGATAAAACACGTTCGTGTTTCCTGAGAGTTCAGGGGTTAAAAAACGTCACTACCACAGAAAGCTGAATGGGGAAAAAAATGAAAGGCAGAAGACTTCCGCACGCGACAACGCTCGCTCGAGCACACTTGCTGCAGAGGGACAACGTGCCCCGTCCTTGGACGCTACACCTGCTCGCTTAGCAGTAGTAGTAGCCACCGTAGTAGCGGCTGTACGGACAGTAGCCGCGGTAGTAGCGGTAGCCGTACATGCGCCAGTAATCGATCGGGTAGCGCCAGCCATAGTACCCACCGTGGTAGTACGGGTGGTAGAAGCGGCGACGGTAGCCGTAGTACATCTCATGGGGCACACCATCGGGCTTGGCAAGGTCTTCCTTCTCGGCCGTGAGCGTGAGCCCCTCGGGGAGCTGGCCGGGCGCCCCCTCGGCCTTCTCGGCCATACCGAGCACGTCGTTCTGCTGCATGACGGCATTGCTGCGCATCATCGCAAAGTTGTTGTCGGTCGCGAGCGTGTTCTTGTTGGCCAGCGCCGTCGCGTCATTGAGCGTCGAGCGCGACGCAATGTCGACACGAGCTTCCTTGTCCTTGGGCGGATCTTCCGCGAGCACCAAGACGACGGCAAACACCGCAACGAGCAGCGCGAGCACGAGCGAGCGGAGCGACGTCATGGGGGGAACGCTTGGTTGCTTGGTGGTGGTGGGGGAGCTCGAGATGCTAGTGCTTTGCTCACTGGAACGCCAATGGCGAAGTGACCGTCACAGAGCTGTTCGGTCGCGGCCTCGATCCACCCGGCGGTTGGTGCCTCCCTGCGCCAAAGGAGGGCGGTGCGTGGCTCGTCTCGTACTATAGTCTGAGAGAAGACACCAAAAACGGCGCGATCTTAACTGCAGTGCTCGAGGTGATGGGCAACTTCAACATGGTCGGATCCGTGCGAATTGCGAAGGGTGTTTTTGCTTACCCGACGCCGCGTCGCCGACCATCAAAATGCAGACGACACGAACGCCGCGTCGGCATCAATAGAGCGTCTGGTTGTGACCTTTAGCAAACCCCATGCTGCGACGAGGCGAAAAGGCGACAGGTGTGGGCAGTGCTCAGTGAGCACTGAAAACGGAGCTGCGACACAACGCTGACGCCATGGTGCTGCAGTGCCGCAAAGGCCAACGTCACCACGCACGCCGCTGATTACTAGTTACGCATGGTGGTCACGTTGTGGGGGTGTTTCTCCGCCATCTCCCAGACTCGCGCGCACGTGCGACTGCCCTTTTTCCTCGTCCCCATGGCCCCTTGCGTGCGATGGATTGGTCAGTGTGACCCACAAAATGAATCCAACCGGATGGGAGCGTTTTTATCCATCAGCAAAGTCCAGGAACCATTCTATCTCAGAAAAAGGTGAGACAAACGCATCCATTTCCATAAATAGGTCCACAGAAGACTCTGTAATCCCAGAACCAGGTGCGATTCTGATCCGGGTTTTGTCTCACCAGCTGGTTTCTACATCAAAAAGAGACGGAAACCAGTCTGTCCGTACCTATCCAGAATACTGGCCCCCCTTTCTTCCTCACTTGCTCTCCGCATGGCTATTGTTGTCGGTGAGGACACGCTGGCCCAAAGTCCAGTCAGTTTGATGATCGGGACTCTGATCCGGACCGTCAAACAGGACCGTCAAAAAGGGCGAACTGACTGGGGGGAAAGGAGGAGGAAAAGCACCGCGCGCGTGGTCTGCCCTGCCCTGTGCATTCATTCGCCCCCTCTCCCTCTCGCTCGCCTTCCTCCTCGGCTTCCTCCTCGTGAGTCCCTGTGCTTCAAGCAGCCTATCAGACAGCCAGGATGGACTTGGGCGCATCCTCTCACGCAGTAGTAGATTCTCACCTTTCTATCGGAAGTGGAGCCACAAGCGTCGCGGCCCTCGCCCCCACGCCGATCTTCAATCCGCCGCCAGAAGAACACAGCGCCGTCGAGTCGCCAGTTCCCCACTCGCCCACGAAAGATCGTAACGCCCCCTCACGCACCGCCACGAGTAGTAGTAGTAGCACGACGACCAAGGCTGGCATGGCGCGCGCTCCAATGACTCCGACGCAGGCGCCGCCCGACAGCGACGACGACGCGACCACGAAGCCGCAGCAGCACAAGAACCGCTTTGGCTCGGCCACGGCCAGCGAGCCGATTAAGCAACCCAAGTTAAACGACGATGTCGTGTCGCCGAACGATACGGAAGTCGACGACGAAGACACGGGCCGCGGTCTGCTCGACAGCGACAGCGAGCTCGGCACGCCGCTCGGCGTCGGCGCACCCGCTGGCTTTGGCGAGTTTGACGACGAAGAGTACTCGTGCCATCGCTTCATTGGACCAAGCGTCCCGGGCGACGCGACCTCGGCGCGCGCACTCCACGGACTGCGCCGCGTCATGGTCCACGCCAAGCCGCCCAAGTTTGCGAGTGATTTGTCGGCGATGCGTGCGTCCATTACGTCGTACCGCACGTCGGCCGCGACGACCGAGTTTCCCGGCTCGTCGCTTCGCTCGCAGTCGCTCGAGCAGCCGTTGAATTCGTACCAAGTCACGTTCCGTGACACGGCCGCGGCCGGGTTCACGACGCGGCTCAGCATTTGCGACGACACGGCCGAACTTGCTGTGCGGATCGCGTCGGTCGAGCGCGACTCGCCGGCGTTCAAGGCCGGTGTCGTGGTCGGCGACACGCTGCTGAGCGTCAACGACAATCCGATCGAACCGCACATGACGGAGGACCAAGTCGAAGAGCTCATGGTCTCGCAACGCGGCGCGCGCACGATCGTGTTTGCGCGGTCGTGTGTCGCGTCGCCCGACCGCTTGACAATCCACCCGCGGTCCCAGTCGGACGGCGTGAGCAAGCCCAGCATCTTTGGCAACTTTGGGCTCGGCGTCAGTGTCGTTGGCGACCGCAAGGCGGCGCTCGCGAACCGCTTCTCCAAGGCCAAGTTTAGTTCGGCGCTGAGCTATGGCGGCTCGATGGTCGCGGCCAAGCTCAAGCGCAAAAAGTCGATTGTCCACAAGGACATCATGTGCGAAGGCTGCGGCATCGAGTCGATCGCCGGTGCACTCTGGTCGTGCAGCGTCTGCTCGTCGTACCATCTCTGCAACGACTGCTACGAAGTCGGCACCCACGGCATGGAAAACACGGAGGCCATGCAGGCACTAAACGAAGCGCTCGTGCAGTACCGCCTCCAGAAAAAGTGCAAGCGCTTTACGCCCGAATTCCTCTTGTCGCTGCGGCGCGACATTTGCAAGAACCGACCCGACAAGTTTGAGTACATGGGTGGCTGGATTGCCGACATTGTGAATGGCACAGCGCCCAGCAAGATTACGGTCCGCGGTATTGAGATTCCGCACTTGCCGCCCACGAGTCGCCAGCGGTTTGTCGGCAAGCTCATGCCGCTCGTGTCGAATCGCACGGACATTGAGGTCCACATTGAGTGGCTGCCCGACGACTATGGCGGCGAGCGCATGAGCTTTTTGGTCGTGGACCGCATCACGAGTCCCGACCTGGGCATCAACGACCTGGACTGCGACTCGGGATCGGGTGGCATCGGCGGCGCTGCGCCACAGGCAGAGGACCTGGAGAAGCTTCGCATCTGGATCTCGGACAAGAAGAAACGCACGGCGTCGCCATTTGCGTAGAGGTCCTAAGTCTCACCTACGGACGCGCCTGTGGCCGCCGGAAGCTTTCGCGTCGCTTCACGCGTCTCCCATTCCTGTTCTTGACGATTGCACATTCAGCCGCACAAAACTCCCACACCAACCAAATAGTTTGTTAGCCATCCACACCACCCACCCCCTCTGACTGCACACAGGAGAGAGAGAAACAATAGTATCCCTGCGCATGAAAAACAATTGCAAAAACGAATGAAATCAAACATTTTACTACGTAATACCTCACGACGAGGAATCCCCATACTGTATCAGCCCAATCAGCCCACCACAAAAATGGAAATGTACTGATATGGTTTGGCAATTGTTCTTGGAAATCAACTGGTTTAGTGGTATCCTGTGTTAAAACCTTCCATAACGGATATCGTGCAATACAGGTCTCTAATCTCCACCACTGGCGCTGGGGCGAAAAAGCTATCCGCGGATTCCACACGAAAAAATAGCGAACATGTTGAGCGCCGTGCGATCGCAACTGACGGCGCTGTCGCTGCGCAATGGCAGCGGCGCCTGCACGGTGCGTGCGAACGCCATGAAAAGCTTCTCGACGACGGCGAACGAGAGCGCTGCGTCGACTGCTGACGTGGATGCCACGGCCGCGTTCCTGGACGCGACCGAGCCGGACGACTCGCGCACGGTCAAGACCATGAAGCAGAACATTCGCTATAGTCCGCGCAAGCTCACGTACTTGGCGCAGCAGGTGCGACTATATTATGCTGGGCACTGGGGAACTGAGAAGATTGGTCCAGTGCTAACATGGGAAATTATGATGCGTGTAGATCCGTGGCTTGTCGGCAAAGGAAGCACTTCTCCAGATGAAGTTTTCGCCCAAGCGCAAGGCCGAGATTGTGCGCAAGACTGTGCAGAACGCCATCAACTTGGCGGATATCAAGTACCAGATTGAACCGGAGAACCTCGAGATTGCCGAGTGCTTTGTGAACAAGGGCCACTACCTCAAGCGCATGCGCATCATGGGGCGAGGTGCGTTCCCTGTCCATTCTGAACGTAAGATTTTCTCCATACTCACGTGTTATTATGATGATAGGCCGTTCGGGTATCATGCACCACCCGCACTCGCACTTGACGGTCGTGCTGCGTGAATTTGACCCGTCCAAGAAGCCGCTCAACCGCTTTTTGACCAAGAAGCTCGCGCGTGGCGAGTCGACCGAGGCCACGGCCACGCAGGCGTCGAACGAGTAAATAGAGACGTTGTTTCCTTCCCACCTTTGTTCTCATGCACGCATTGGCATATTGGCTGCATATGGAAAACTGGAACATCGTTGCCTTGGTTCAGATCGCTCAATGGAGAAGCGTTGCCCAGCCTAGCGAAGCGTCTTTGACAGCATATCGGTATTGTCTCTCTAGCCATCGACTCCTTCAACCGACTCCTGTATCCGCTACTACTACGTAGTAGTACAGTAACGCATGGGGCCATCTTCGGAACGATCCGACTTTAGCCGATCCAATGATCCTGGCCAGGCAGTGATGTGAGTTCTCTCGTGATCGAAAGTATCAGTACGTCAAAGTACTGAGATTATGTTGGCGTCATTCTTGGTTCTGCCTTCATCCAGGTTGAAACGATTCCATCCTGCCTGTATACAGTGTACTCGCACCTCTAAGGTCACCTTGGTGGAGAAGAGCACCAATGGCCCGGCATTCTGTGGTCGCGTCACCACGCACAATACAGTACATTCGACACAGTCAACATCCAGTACCGTACATGTAGCCTTCGCATACAACCGTCAACATCCACAAACCTCCACCTACTGCATTGACGTCGCTGACTTTGGCGATACGTAATCTTGGGCGACGGGAGGTGCGTGTTCCTTCCTCTCTCCACCCAAGAGCTCATCTGCGATATCCCGCTAAGTATCACACACAATTGGATAATCGATCGCACACACAATAACAACCATGGGACTCTGGACGGAACTGCTCGGTAATGAGCTCGTGACCAAGAGCGGCATGATGCCCACGGACGACGTGCTCACGGGCAAGAAGGTCGTGGGGCTCTACTTTAGTGCGCACTGGTGCCCGCCGTGCCGCGCGTTCACGCCGTTCTTGTCGGCGGTCTACGACGACATGGTCGAAGACCACGCCGACGTTGAGCTCGTGTTTGTGTCGTCGGACCGTGAGGTCGAGGGCTACGACGAGTACTACAAGCAAATGCCGTTCCAGGCGTTGCCGTACGAGAAGCGCGACCTCAAGGCCGAGCTCTTTGCCAAGTACGGGCTCAGCACGATCCCGGCGCTCGTGTTTTTGAACGAGCAGGGGGAGATCATCACGAAGGACGGCCGCAACATGGTCAACGACTCGCGCGGCAACACGGAGAAGCTGTACACGCAGCTCACTACCACCACCACTACCACCGAGGACCAGCAGTAAAAAAAGGATCCATATCTTGTGACAACAGCAATGAACCCCGCAAACCTCGTTTTGATTTTGATTGAGCTCATTAATTCTTCTTTGTTGTTCCCTCTGGGAGCACAGTGACCTTATGAGACCGTCACTCACATCCTTGTGCGCATGGTCTCGGAAACGCTCGCGTGGCAGCCGAGTTGGCTGCGTAGCTGTGTGATATGTGGTCGTTTTTCGAAGAAAACAGAAGCATACACCGCCCACAATTCCAGTGTCTGTGTGGAAAGCGATAGCAACATCTCTGTGTGGAAAGCCATAGCAAGATCTCTTTTGGGTAAAGACAGCGTGATCTAGATCTCTAGATAAAATGACGATGTGATTCACCTTGTCGTCCCAAAGGGAACTTCCTTTTCGCGATA
>JAADVC010000665.1:0-17325 GCA_023334575.1 Pythium volutum
ACTGCCGACGGCAAAGAAGTCTTGACAGAGAAGCTGGTAGAGTTCAATCGCGGTCGTGGCGCCGACGCTGTGGCCTACTAAGTGGATGGGGTTGTGCTCGCTCCAGTTAGGGTACAATGGGTCCTCAAAAGTCTCACCAAAGCGACCGTGACCTAAGTAGTAGTAAATACTAGTATTATCAGTGGGACAGCTCAGCACTGTCTGATTTGGTTAGGTCCTGCAAACGTACCATACTGACACGCGTGGGCTTCTCCATAGTCGACGCGGCCTCCGTAAAGTTGGTAAAAGGCCTCGCAGGCGCGGTCGTGGTCGGACGAGAGTGCGCCAACGTCCACGAGCAAATAGTTGGCGTCCATTTGCTGCAGCGCACGCTCGGGCCAGTAGCTCAACCACCGATTCCAAAACGGAAGCTTGCGGCCATACCCAAACACGCCTAATAGAGGAGGTCGTCATCAATCGACACACGTTGGTCAGTCGTTCCTCTTCAGGTGAGACCGTCCAGATTCAAGCGCAAGAGCTCACCATGGACCAGTACGACGGGGTTCTTGGTGCGTGTCATCTTCCAGCAATGGAGTGGCAGATCTTGTGCCTGTTCTAAAGTGTGTGGACGAGTAGGGACCTCAATTTCCCGGATCGGGCGAGTGGCTGCGATCCACCTGCATCACCATGACGCAGGCGTCTCGTTGCTCAGGCGTCAAGCGGATCAGTCTCATTAAGGATCCCAAAATCAGGACGATTGTCGAGCACGACCATCACTCATCCCACAAAATGAAGCCAACCGAAGCTTGGCGTATTGCTTATCTCAGTACGCTGATTATGCCAATCAAACATAGTGCCCTACCCGCAGTGGACGACCTGGTGGATCCGCTCGGTCCCCCCTCCTTCGTGGACGATGATACATCATCATCGCCCGTTAGGCTCACCTCGTGCAAGCCGGCTGACGCACGACGAGCGGATCCCTCGTCACGCACAGCGTTCTGGAGACGCCTCTGCGCTCGCAGCACGACCAACGATGCAGCCCACTGGGAGCGTAGACACCATGGCGCCGTCCACGCAAAAATGGGCCGTGCTCGGCACGTCGTCGCTGCACGAGAGACACCGCCGCGCGACGTTTGCAGCGTTCGTGGGCTTTGGCTTGGCGTCGTGGATCATGACCAACGGTGCGCCCTTTGTGCTTTTCAACCTGCTCTTCGTGGACATGGCGTAATGAAACGATACGTCTGTAGCGGCCTACGTGGAGCTGGGCGTGTTTCTGCGCGTGCTGCCCGAAAAGTACGGCATTTTTGCCTACTCGGTGAGACGCAGCGTTTGAATTTTTCCTGTCTGACCTTGTTAGTTCTCATAAATGGCATTAATTTGTGCCCAGATCTTTGCGCTTCAGTCGGCCAATATCTATCCATTCCTGTACATGGTGCTCAACGCGCAGCAGCAGCGCGTGCGCCACGCGACAGCGATCTGGTGGCTGCTCGCGTTGGGCATTATCGGCGCACTTCTCATGAGCGTACTGTGGCGCCAGACGGCCGTGGTGTTTGGCAAGTCGCACAGTGTAGCCATGTTGGTGCTCACCCATGTGGGCGGTCTCGTGAGCGCGACGTCGAGCGTCGTGTTTTACCCATACGTCGCCACGTTTCCGCCGCTCTACACGAGTGCGCTGTCCACGGGCGAGGGCCTCAGCGGCTCGATCGCAGCACTCGTCGGCATTGTACAGCGTCCGTACGACGAGGACGCCATGCGATTCTCGGTCACTGTCTTCTATCTGCTCTGCGGTGCGTTCGACATCAAAGCAACCTTCCAAAGCGGCTACGGGCTTAACTGACCACTGTCTCTTTCGTTTCGTGATTTCAGCTTTGATCATGGTGGTCTCTCTACTCAGCTACGGCTTTCTTGAGCGGCATCCATGGTCCCGATCCGTGAAATCAGGTGCCGTGCCGACCAGCGATATTGAAGTGCAGATGCCTCGTCGAGACGCAGCCGCGAGCCATGAGGCCTCTCCCCTCACAAACCAGCAACGGTCCGTGTACCAAAGCCACTTGAGTGTGACGCGACCCGAGCAGGTTTCGCTCCGTGCCATACTCGCGCCCGTGTGGCCGTTCCTCTTGTGTCAGCTTCTCCTCGCAGCATTCTCATTTGGCGTGCTGCCGTCCATCATGCCCTACGTCTACAAGAAATACGCTGTACGATTCGCCGAGTCTTCCGTCCCGTACTCTCAAATGATCTTGACCTGCCTGTTCCGGTGATTTTGTAGCCACCAGACCATCGGGAAGCTGAGACTTCCCGGTACCAGACGATCGCGAGCGTTGCGTCGCTCATCCTGGACCCCGTCGCGCGACTGCTCACCGGGTGAGCGTTTCATCGGATCCAGCGGCTAGGAAAGGGTGTGTCTCATTTTTTTTCTCGGGTGCTTTGGTCTCAGCTGGATCCAAGTCTACCGCGTCCGCGAATTCACCGTGGCACTCCTCATCGTCGCCGTACGTGCTCCCTCCTCCTCCTCTCTCCCTCCTCATTAAACCAACCCTTACTCTCTTCCATAGACCACACTGCTTGTCTTCTCCCTCCTAGCGCACCCGCTCGCGTCAACGGCGCGACATGGCTACATTTTACGTACGTCTCAGTTCACCGACAAAACCAACAGTTGGAATCCGAGCCATGGTCTAACCCGTTTTGTTGGGAATCCCATTTTCAGCGCTTGCGGCCCACGTGGGCTTCCTTGTGGTGTATGCGTACACGCAGACCATGATCTACCTCACGCTTCAACGCATTAGCAGTGCGTTTATTTGTTCTCCTCCGTGGAACACAAAATGGGGACTAACCACCGCCACTCTCACGCTCTTCCTTTGGTACAGCCAGTGGCGTCGACATTGACGCGCACCGCGTGTACCAATGGAGCGGCTTCGCTACGCAGATCGGCGCGTTCACCGGCACGATCATCATCTTTCCTCTCGTCTTTTTCCGCGAAAACCTCTTCCTCTAGAACTAAGCTGTCTCTGAACAACTGGTTTACAAACCGCTAGAAACCGGTACGCACCGACAAAAAACCTCAGCTTACGTCCAGCGCATGAACATAAACCATCTCCTTCTCCCTGTACAGTCATCCCTCGTCTAGATCGTGTCGTTAGACGAGGGATGACTGTACCTGTTCGCTGTTCTCCGTTCTCTGCTCTCAGTTCTCCTCCCACTTCGGAATTTGCTCCGGTTCTCCTCCACAACAACAACAACAACCAACGACCCTTCCCAACGATTATGACGACGCTCGCCGCGAGCCCGCGGTACGCCAAGTTCTTTCGCATGCTGCGCGTCGGTCTACCCGAGGACGCCGTACGCCAGCTCATGCGCGCGCAGGGCGTCGATGAACGTGCGCTTGCGCTGGGCGGTGACGCACTCATTAGCGAGTTCGCGCCGCCTCCGCAAGCGCCACTCGGCCCCGCGGTTGATACGCGTGTGTACGAGACTAGTCTGCGTATGCTTCTGGTTGGCGTGCCGCAGGGTGCCGTTGAAACGGCGCTGCGCGTGCGCACGCTCGACACGCGCGCCTACGAGCATACGCTCGGCAAGTTGCGTGCAACGCTCGCTCAGCGTAAAACGGCGTTGCAGGCAGTCTCCCCTTCACTGGGCGAACGAGAAACCGAGAAAGCCGCTGTGATGACGCGCGTGGGCGTTCCCGAGGGTGCCGTCGAGCAGCGCATGCAGCTACGCCAACAACAGCTTGACCGCGAGACGGCGTCGCCCTGGACCAACTTGTTTATGACGGTGGCGAGTGATACGAGTGCCAACGACACTGCGATACAAGACCACGCGCCATTACGCCGCTTCTTCACGATGCTTCGATCGGGTATCGATGTGGGCGCCGTGGAGAATGCATTGGCCGCGGCGACGCTGCCGCGCGAGCTCGCGCATTGGGACCCGACGCTTCCGGTGAGTGTGCTCGCTGGGTCGCCTGTCTAGATGATCCCGCGGATCCATCGGAGAGAGAAGTGAGCTACCTGTTCTCCTCTCTCTCCCCCCTCGATGGCGAAACAAGAAAAAACCAACAACCAACATAGCCACGGAGAACCGAATGGGTAATACATTGCCGATTCACCACTGCTTTTCTTGCGTCATGTTTTTTTGTTCTGGTGGACGCGTCCACTCGACAGCCTCTTCAATTTCATCTGTCGGCCGCCAGACATCCAGTATACACAAGTATACATGGAGCACGGCGGCAATGACACACGCAAGCGCACCCGCGATGGGGCCCATGCCATAGTACCGCTGCAGACGCTCCAGCAGCTTCATGCGTGGCCGTGCGAGCACCGCGGCGTACACTCGCTCTGTGCGGCGCGCGACGTCGGCCCAATTGTACATGGCCGCGACGCGCGCGTGGAATTCTTGGCGGTTGACTGTGCTCACGCGGGGCAGCGCGTCCAGCACGGCCTGCGCGAGCGCCTCGGGCGTCGTCTCGTCGGCAAACTGGATCATGTCGGGCGGCAATACTTCGGGCACACCGCCGACGCGCGTGCTCACGACAAAGAGTCCACAGGCCGCGGCTTCGAGGATCGCAATGCAAAACGATTCGGTCAGCGAACTGTTGAGGAAAATGTGGCCCTCGCACAGTACGTTGCGTACGTTTGCATGGGGCACGGCGCCATAGAGATGGACGCGGTCGTGGAGCCGGTGCTTTTCGCGCATTTCTTCAAGCAGCAGCCGCTTGGGGCCGTCGCCACCGACAATGAAATGCACATGGGGACACGCAGCGCACACAATCTGGATGGCCTTGCCCACGAGGTCAATGCCCTTGCGGTACACGAGCCGAGAGATAATCACCACGTTAATGCGCTCGCCCAAAGGGGTGGTGGTCTCGGGCGGCGTAAACTTGGACGCGTCAACAGCGTTCGGAATGGTCGACACGAGATCGGGACTAATGGACGCACGCAGCACGAGGTTTTCCTTGCACGTGTGCGAGACGCAGATCGCGTGGTCGATCGTCGAGAGCGAAAACTTCATGACCTTGTTGAGGTGCACGCTCGCGGCGTCGGCAAAGCCAAAGAGCGAGTGGTCCGTGTACACTGTCTTGAGCGGCCGCGCAAGCATGGTCTTGGCCTGGATGAGACACTCGTGCATAAAGGTCGACGTGGCCTGGTGGCCGTGGACAATGTCAATCTGCTCGCGCACGAGAATGGACCGCACGAGCGCAAAGCCCGCGACAAACGTCGGGTACGTGACATTGTCCACGAGCGGCCGCACGGGCAGGTAGTAAACCTTGAGTCCGTTGGTCATCCACCGCACGCCAACGCGTTGGCGCGGTGGCGCGCGCGCGAGCGGACGAGACGGCGGCAAGTGCGGCGACTCTTCGATCGCGTGCGTGAGGATGATGACCTTGTGGCCGAGCTGCAGCAGACACTGCGCGAGCGACCAAATGTGCATCTCGACGCCGCCGAGCCGCGGATAGAAAAAGTCGCAGCACATTGCGATGCGATAGCGCGGCGACGGAGGCGAATTGGGTGGCGAATCCGACGGGGAAGGTGCATGCGCACCATAAGCAGAGAATGTCGGTGCATTCGGTCCGAGCGGGTTGCTCTGGGCTGCGCTAGCCGCCGCATCGACTGGCGATCTCTCCGTCGATTCTTCCATCTTGTGCAAAAAGGATATCTTTTCACGTCCAAACGACGAGCGAAGACTAGAACCTACAAATCCATCCTTAAAATCTATACGAATTTCAGATTAATATAAAGGTTTCTAACCATTGGCTAAAAGTTTGACCTTGAACTTTTTGTAGGTTTGGATTGGTGTTTCGAAGCCATTCTTGCACGTCACAGACGCGGTGAGACACTGGCAATCTCTCCGCTCTTTTTTGGATTGAGATTGGGGCATGCCAGTGCAGAGCCATTCCCAGCAAGCGCGGATCTCTCTTCTCTCTCTCTCTTTCAACAGTACAGTACCAATCCACGCGCGCGGGATGACGATCCCGACGCCGCTGACCGCAGCCACCAACGATGGTGTCGGCGCCGACGCTCTCCCGCAGCACGTGAGTCCGCTGCGGCAGTCGCGCGTCGGTCGCGACACGCAGCGATACGACGGCGCGCGACGGCTTCTCGCGTGTAGCGTCATTGTGCGACAACGCGTCGATAGCGCCGATCGCGACGTGCTACTGATCTCAAGCTCCAAGCAAGCTGGTGTTTGGATTCTACCAAAGGGCGGCTGGGAAAACGACGAGACGCTCGCGCAGTGCGCGCTGCGCGAGGCCGAAGAAGAAGCGGGCGTCGCCGGCGAGATCGTGCGGACGCTGGGCGAGCCGCTGGACTTTACGACCAGCAAGGGGTCACCCCATCGATTCTACGGCTTTGAAGTCAGGTGTCGCAAGCAGTATGACAACTGGGCCGAGTCCGAGCGACTGCGCGAGTGGGTATGTGTTGGCGGTCACAAATTCTGGGGGGAGGCGCGTCTAATGGAGCATGGTTGTATTTGGATCAACAGGTGGCGCTGTCCGATGCGCGCGAGCGGCTCGCGCATCGTCCCGAACTCGTGGAGATGATTGCTCGCGTCCAACAACACATAGGAGAAGGCGATGAGACGCGATAGAGAACCGCTCAGAGATATAAGATCACTAACGTTAGTGCCACACATAATGAAGATGCTGATGACAGATGCCACGTGGGAGAATCATGATACCGGTACAGTATCGAGTGGACGGACGCGTGCGAGTCACACGAAGACAGACCAGGCTTTGGAGGATGCCACTCCGCTGTTGATTCACTAATATTGGCAGACAGTAACCACGCCGCATTACATCCTGGCACGATGGAATCGAGGTGCGTCGTGCCGTTAATAAAGTGTGGCATTTTTACTCGCCGTGGACAACCTCACGCTTGAGACATCACTGCCTTTCTCCATGTTCCCACCATATTGACACAGTCCCTACATTACAACTCCACAGTGTGGGGTCTTTATCGCGTCCAAGCGATATGCGTGGAGCATCAGACTCACTGCCGTGTCTAGTCTAATACTACGTACAGTACTGCTTCAGAAAGTCTGGGAGGCACGCCACACTCTACAGCGGCCACTATAGAAAGTCTCTATAGTGGCTGCAGACTTCTACCAGGGCCAACTTTACAGCCCCATGACTGCCAGATGACACCGTGCTGGTGTCCAACAGACGTTCAGATACCACGCCGACCTATCTCCGAATGAACACGGGGGACCTTATTACTAGTACTGTCGCAATGTCCAGCGCTGATATGGACTGTACGATCTTACAACACGCTCCTGCATAGAGCAGTTTTGATATAATTCTAAAGGGGCATGCTCCATGCATGGTTGTTCTTTTGTTTGCAGGGCGGCGCCAGTGATCAGTCCCCTGTGCATACAAAGGATGGACGACGCTCTCTCTCTTGCTGCTCACCACAGCGTAAACAGCGCGGCTTCGGGCAGCCACTATTATTGTGCTTTATTACTGTACTGTACTGTACTGGGACGCTTCGGGTGCCATTATGCTGGATGCCGTTCCCCTTGTCACAGTACAGGAACTGTCGCATGGAGATCCCTCATCTCGCCGCTACAGTACGGTATAATCATAAGCATGGCGGATTTTCGTCGCTCTGTGTTCACGCCAAGAAACCCAGGTTTCGGGATTGCATTTCTCGGTAAATAGTCAAAACAAGGTGCGTTCCAACCCAAATGAATCCTTTGAAAGGATGACATAGTTCGATAGTGGACCGGTTTTGTTCGCTGGGCTGGGCTGTGTTGACGACCACGCCAACGAAAATGGATTTTGCAAAGACGATGCAGACCATCTGGCTTGCAAGCAGCAATGAGAAGGGTCAAATAGCGACAATCACTCTGCGTTTCCTTTTTTGGACCTTTTGGGGCATATCAACACCAACAACAACCCAATAATTTTGGGTTGTTGGTGTTGGATATGCCCCGAATGGCGGGTCGCTTGCCGGCAACGACAGCCCCCATTAAACGGTGGATGCTCTGCTGACCGCATGAGTGCCTGTTGGATTTCACAGTCTTGGCATACCCGGGACATCATCATGCAGCCATCGTAACCATAAAACCAAGACTTGATATGGGTATATCGGTAGCATCCAGTTGGGAGTCGTCTGAATGGGAGTCCCATTCAGACAACATTGGAACGGGTATAATTTTGCTGGTTTCGTGGGTACAATAGTGGTCTGGATCTGCAACGTTGGACGATGACAATGAATCGGAATTGGTACCGGTATTAATAACGTTGGGCCGCCTATGCTATTTGGGTGTGGGTGCTGACTACGTATGTGCCGTCGAATTGAGATATCGAAATCGGTGGCTGCAATTGTTGGCAGAACCAACACTGCAGCAAACTGGTTGTGTGTGTGGGTGCACAACTGGAACCGACGTGACATCCAGTTGTTGGATCCTCCAGTGTGGTGCGTCGAAACTGACCGTTCTCTGCAAGACCATGTGCCGCCAACGATGGAAAGATGAAGATAACTTATGATCTTTCATTGTTGATGCGAATGGAATAAATGGAATACAGCAGCAGGAGAGTACAGCACGACAGTGGTTTGGTTCATACGTGCGTGGATTTACTACAGTAACCTTGAATGTGCCACTTTGTCCGCGAGTCCGCGTTGATGGCTGCTCTTCCCAATTATCAGTTTGAGGGATTCAGCACCAAGGCTGGGGTTTCAGCGATCTGAGCAACTTCTGTTGGAGCCGCCGCAACCGTACTGTATCTTCTCAGGCGGGCCTGCAGAAGAAAATGCGTGCCACGATTGGCCGCGAGGGCTTCCACGAATGCTAGAAGAACTCGTTTGTGGGGATGGAGGTGGAGGAGCTCACCAAGGTTGGGAGGAGTTTCAGGATTTATTGCACGCCGCTGGAGCGATGGTCGTAACGGGCGACGCCTGTTACAGACTCGACACCGTCCAGCTGGACTCCAGCAGCGTCTTCTTGGATAGCCTCTATCTCTGTCCACCCTAACCTCAATCTCTACTGAACTCACAGCCACTGTACGGTTCAATGTCTTCAGCTCGTTGAACGTCCAAATTGACATTAGTCTCCGGATCCCTGTGAATCTATGTGTTTTTGTATGTGCGAAGATTTGTGGACCTCTTGTGGATGCCAGTTTTGGGTACCGGTATCTGCACCTCGCATTGGCTTACTGTAGTTGCACAGAAAATCGAACCTTCCGCGCTGGCCACAAGCCTTTTGGCTGGCTAGTTGAATTGCGCTGGCTTGCAGTGACATCAACACAGTGAGAGTTGTTGTCACTGCAAGCCAGCACAGTGTTTTTAGATCGAGGGGTAGGGATAAGGTAAAGGTCGCGAAGGAACGTCGCGACATTGTGCGCATATGAGTTCTCGAGAACCTCGGTCATACGAACTTCAGAAGTCCAGCCAAACCGGAGATGTCACAACGCCACGATTGCAACCCCAACTCTTCAGACCGGAGAGCTTCGCCGGTCTTCCACCAGTCACTGACTTGACCACTGCCCTTTGACTGACTTCCCTAGCCCTTCCCAGATGGGGAATGGACTTGAGAATGCAGGTCACCTCTTCGTGGTACTGTATGGTTCGGAATGCACACTCTGCGACGTGACAACTTCTTGCCATGGCGCCGTGGGCAGGACGAGACGGGTGCAAAGCACGCACGCCGCCCGCGGGCAGGAGAAGGATGGGGGAAGACCAGTGTTTGGTCGCCCCTGCCCTCGCCTCTATCGACAGTCTTTTTGCCCTTCGGCCCCGCCCCCCACACGTACACAGTCATTTACTGAAACGACCGGCAGAGCGCATCCGCCAAACCAAAGCAAAGCGATCACAGAACTGTTCTCGAGTCCACCACAGCCCAGAACTGTTCTCGCGCACCAACGCGTCGCTTTGATCCAACAGAACAGAAACACAAAAATCCCAACAAACCGACACTATGCGTGCACGTACCAAGAGCATCGTGAACCCGGGCGAGTACTTCCGCGAGCAGAGCGCCTACGCGCCGTCGATGAACAGCGACGACGACTGGATGGCCATCGCGATCCGCGGCGCCAACAAATCCTCCTCCGGTCTGCACTCGTCGCCGTCGTTCGGCTCGCCGCTCGTCACCAAGGGTCGCAAGCGCATTGGCAGCAACGAGTCAAGCTCGTCGTGCAGCACGCTGCCTAGCTGGGACGAAAACGACCCGGACTTTGACATGCTGCTCGAGGAAGACGAGGACGAGGACGACGAGGACGAGCACGACGGCGTGCGCCGCCGAAGACGGTGTAGCCACGAACGCCGCATCTCGTTTGACGACGACGTTGCGGTCGTGACGATCCCGTCGCGCGAAAGCTTTGACGCCGGCTACAAGCGCCGCGTCTGGTATTCCATGGAAGATCTCTCGCGGATGCGCCAGCTCGATTAAGCCACCGCAAATGCATGCAGCCGCCAGCAATAGCCAGACCAGGGAAGTCTGTGCGAACGCCGGCATCATCAGTCCAAGTAGTACGCAGTAGGGACTCCTATTTATTGGCGTTGGGACTCCCACAACGACGCCGTGGACAAGAGAGAGAGAGAAGCCACCCGCAGATCGAATGCGGCGACCAGTTAAAGCTGGTTAGGCCCCTCTCCAGTTAGACCCATGTCTCTCTCTCGTCGTTGTGGAACCATTTTCGCTTTTTAAACCACCCCCGCACAATGCAAAAAGTCCACCTTATGACACATCCATTTCGTTCTGTTTTTTGTTCGATTTTCGACGAGTTTTTATTTCTGTGGGGACGGACGACGGGGCGCCCTGTTTTTTTTCTAAATTTTCAGTTTTCACCCCAATATTTCCACTTTAGGAGAGATGGAAGCTGCCCTGGCCTTCGCGAATGCAGTACGCGAGCCGCTTCTCCATGGACTCACGCGACGAGTACTCGGGCAGCTTGAGATAGTTCGTACACGTCGATGCCGACGGCAGCACCGCATCCGCGCCACTGCCACTCGTACTGTCGTCGCCCCCCATAGCGAGCTTGCGCACGACCGTGAGCTTGGGCTCGAGCTTGGCGAGCCCGCCGAGCGGCAGCCGGTTCGCGCCCGTGACAAACTTGACAAAGAGCCGCTGGTCCTCGAGCGGCAGCTCACACAGGATCGCGACCAAATCGTGAATGGCGCGGCTGTGCGGCGTGTAGCCGTGGTCACAGACCATGTGGTCGCGGAGCTCCTTGCCGTCGCGGTCCCACATACTATCACCGCTGAGCCACTTGTCGGCCAGCACAAACTCGAGCTCGGCCAGCGAAAAGCTCTGCAAAAACGTACGCGCATCCTTGCACCCAGCAATTGTCTGGAAGCCGTCGTGGAACGCTGCGACATGGGGCTGGATCGTGTCGTGCAGTAGAAAGTTCACATTTAGACGCACGTACTCGCTCAGCGTGCCAAGTGTCACGGGCGTATTCTTGCCGTCATCACACAACGCAATCGTGCCGTCGCCTACGAGCGTAAACGCCAACCCCATCAACTCGACCAGACTCGCATTTGTCTCACTGGGCTCGTCCGCCGCAGTGGTCTCCGACGCGAGCGCATAGAGATACGTCAGCGACTGCGCGATCGCCGGGTCGATTTCTCGAACAAACACCAGCGAGCGCGCCACCTCGGCGTGGTTCGTAGCGACCAACTCTTCGCCACGAAGCGCTCGCAAAAACGCACGCGAGAGCGGCAGATTCACGAGCCGTTCGTCGAGAATCGCTTGTGCGACAAAGCGCCCCATAAAATTAAACCACGAGAGCACGCTCGGGTCCTTCTCCTTGGGCTTCTTTGTGGACGTCGACGACTTGAACGGTTTGGGGAATAATCCAAAGGGCGCGTCGACGACCTCGACCTCGCCGACCATGGCAACTTCGCTCATGTAGCAAAGCGACTCGACTTCTGAATCCAATAACTCGGGGCTTCGTTTGGTGCAATCCACGAGTGTATCCACAGCGTCCCGAGTGAGCACGACACCAATTTGCTTGAGCGGTGTGCCCTCACACAGTGGCAACACATGCTTGGTCACGGCGCGGTAGTCGCGCTCGTACATGCGACGTCCGGCACGTGAGACCATGCGCTCGCCGCTCGCGTCCAGCACGACAATACCCGCGTCCGTGCCTGGGAAGTTCACCGTATCACAGTGTGCGCACTGGAGTACGGGGTGCTGGATACTTTCCACGTCCCGTGGAAAGACCTTGTGCAGATACGTTGTTTCTTCGTCGCTGAGAATCCACCACTTGAGCGTGCAGGGCTTGCGAGTACAAGCAGAGGCCTCTTCACTGGCGGCGGGTGTCACTGTCAACGCGTCACTACCAGCAGGAACTTCTAGCTTTAGCGAGCACGCCTTGCATGCTGCGTACGCACTGTGCCAGTCGCGCGTGTCCAGACACTTGGCACACTGCGGGATCGACGACGCAGAAGACGCCGCCTGGTCTTCTTCATCCGCGTCGGTATTCTCATGGGTCAACAACTGGTCGTGGATCGTACACCGCGGTATCTCCAAGTGTTTGCAGCCCGTACAGTGGTACACGGCCACGCGGTGGTACCCACGCACTGGCAAGCCGGGCTTCTTCGTGTCTCCACTCGCTGGCTTCTTCTTGCTGGGCTTGGTCACGTCCACGCTGCTCCGACTATCGTCAGCCGTCTCGTCATCCTCGACGGAGACATCCTTGTCGTTGCGCCAGAGCTTGAGATGCGACGCCTGGAGCTCGTGGCACACGAGCGTATAAAACTCCGTGGTCGGTCCCAATCCCGTGCCGACTTCGCCCAAAAACTCAATCTCAATGATCGCCTTCTTGCCGCCATACATGGAGAATAGCTTCATGGCCGACTGCAAAAGCCGTGATCGAGCGACACGGACTTTGAGCCGTGGCAGCTTGGCCATGCGCGACAGATTCGTTAGTGCTGCCGTCGCATTCCGTGCTGACGACGACGCGCCTCGGTCTCGGTCCCGCCCTCCGGTACGACGTGCTACACGACTCTCACGTCCCCCCGTGGAGGTGGTCGTGGATCCGCCTTGAGCTTGCGGTTCTTCGGCCAGTGCCGCCTTTTTCCACAGTGTTCGGCAGAGATACGAGATCGCGCGTGGTGCACCACACGTCGTCGCAAACAGGAAATCGTACCGCGTCTCGTACTCGAGCACAAACGGAAACTCTTCGACAATGCGGAACGACCACGATGGCAGTGAATGCGTCATGACCCGCACGGGCTGCGTCAACGCGCGCGTCACTTGGAGACTAATGTAGGCGTTCACGAGCTGGGGCGTCTTGGCCTGGGGTAATAGGTCGTAGAGCTGCTTTAGGATTCCCAAGAGATCCCAGACATCGTCCCACCACTCGAGCTGACTCTCCGACGGCTGACTTGTTGATGAATCCGCTGTGGTCTTGACTTCACTTGCTGCTCCGGCAGCGGCGTGGAGCTTTCCGCTCTCTTTGCCCAGCACGCGAAACACAAACTCGTGCGGCGTACCCGTCCACACCTTGGCCAATTCACTCGACGGGCTGCCGCTGCTGCTGGGATCGGGAGTCGCAGTGGTGGTGGTTTTCAAAATCGCTTCTAGTACACTGCTCTCGCTTCGCAGCACGGTCCCACCAAACAAAACTTGAAGGCGCTTTTGCTTCTGCGGGCGATCGCTCCGGAGGTCACTGCTTTCGTCTTCATCGTCGTGGTCATGATCATGGTCGTGGTCGTGATCGTGGTCATCCTCTTCCTCCTCTGGGTCCTCTTCGTTCTCTTCAATCTCTTCCTCGTCGTGTTCGCCCTCGTCATCGTCGGCGTTTTTTTCTTCCGCTTCGCCCTCTCCTCGTCTTGCGGCTTGACGGCGGTGGCGTCTCGCCAATGCCTCCTCGTCATCTTCGCCTTTATGGAGTGCCCCAAAGGGAGACCGAGAACCAAAGAGCCGCTCGGCGATAAACTCTTCAATCGTGTCAATGCGTGCGAGCGGCTCCACGAGTACGACCGTGTCGTGGACCGATCGCTTGTTGCGCTTGACCTCAGTCTGGACCGCCGCATCCGTCTCGTCGCCTTCCTCAATCTTGACCCGCACTTTAATGTGCTGCGCCAATTGATCCATGTCGCTCGTCACCGAGCCTGTCGAGATCCGCATCGTGGAGCCCATGCCTGCAAACGTATCGACTCGAAAAGCATCCTTCTCGGCCGAGATCGCGTCTTGAACAGACGCAATCAATCCGTCCAAAAACGCCGTTTCGGCGGTGTCGCCAAGAAACGTGTCGCCAAATACGCGTCGAGCGTAAACGTCTTGTAAGACCCGATTAAGTGATCGCGCCAGCCCACTGGACGCGAGCTCGTGGGCCGTGAGCCAGGCACCAGCCGACGCCGACACCTCTTGACGGGCGCGACACAACGCGAGAAGTTCTCCCAGTCCGTCCGACAGTGATAGTCCCTCCTCCTTAAAGGATTCATCCAGTTGCTCCACGATACCCCGGAGCTTCTCCATGGACGGTTCGCTCGAAATGTCCTCTTCGCCGAGATACTCGGCCACCAGCAATGTCGACAATGCACCAATGCCTTCTCCCTCGTCCGCTTCGTCGCCCTGGGCGTACCGTCGAATCGCAGCGCTGACGCCATGGCGTTCAAACAGGCTCTTCGCATGAGCCGAAAGCGAGCTGTCGTCGCAGTGGAGACACGCCTGCACAATCTGCAGTGCCACGCACGCGTGCCGGCCTTGCGTTTTCTGGGTCGTCCCGCCCTCGGGCCGCAGGACGCGCGCAAGAAACGACGCCAAGTGGGCGAGCTCCGCGACGTCATGATCTGTTGATTCACGAAAATGCTGTTGCAGAAGACACACGCGGAGGATGACACCCAGGCAGTCATTTCGGACTTCATGGCGACTCGAGACTTCAAAAATGTGGACCACACACGGCAAGATAGCCCGTACAAACGTCCGGACAGTCGTTTCATCATTGCCTTCGTCAACTTCTTCTTCTCGGATGCTTTCAGCGGGTGGCAAGATGCCAATGACGAGCTGGAGCGTCTCACGCAGCAACGCGACGTCGTCGACGATCGTTGGCAATGCCACGAGCTTGGCGACCGCAAGCGGTAACCGCGATTGCCGGAGAAGCTGGACTTGCTCCTCCATGACATGGTGCGGCACGGCCAGCACCGCCGACAAAAACTGCACAATGCTGACGCAGGCTCCAACCGAGATCTGGACTGACGCATGGTCGTCGTCCCGGCTTGCAAACGACTCCATCAATCGCACGAGCGATTCGCAAATTTCGTCGGTGGCAATGAGCTCGGCAAAGTCGGGACTCGCACGGAATGGTGCGCTCGCACTCAACGCCTGGAAGCTTCTACATCCTTGCGTGACCATCTCGGCGTCGGACGACCGTAATAACCCACTAATCAGCGGCAACGCGACCTGGAGCTCGTCGCCAAAGTCTCCGTCCATGCGGAGACACAACCCCGAGACGACCCGAGCGGCCGTGCGCTGGATTTCAATAGGGAAAAAGTCGACAAACTGGAGCAATGCGACAAACCCGTTGGCTTCAATCACAGCGCGACGGTAGGCGATCGAGACGGTCTCGCTCGCGTGGGGACTGCACACAATCTTTTCCAAGATTTGGAAAAAGAGCTCGGCCACGTCCATGTACTCAATCTCCAAGAGCTTGGCACAGATCGATGCTACGAGCGAAGACGATGACGACGACGCCATGGCCTTGGGGATCGCGACGGTCGGGAACAGATCAAACACGGACGAGAGTGCGCGTGCAGCCATGAGCAAGACTTCCATATTGGACGGCGTCTTCAGCAGTTGAAGCAGCGGCGGCACAAACTTGTCGACGCTAAAGCCCGAGACCACGAGCGATTCTTCCGACGACATGGACAGACTCTCGCAGAGATCCGAGAGCCCCGACTGTCATGTACACACAACATCATTCGAGTGAGTTTCTTTCTCTTGACTAGATAGAAAGGGGGGAATAATAGAGTGGACCACGTTACCAGTTGCACATGGGGTGGCGCGTCGGCGTCGAGCGACTGGAGCATGCGATGGAACCGCGGGTGGCTTCCGTGGGACTCGAGTAGCTGCATGAACGGATACAACCCCGCCATCTAGACACACCCGTCCATTAGTCCTCCCATACAAATTCCAAGAACGAAAAAAGAAACCCAAAACAACGCACGGCCGTGTCGTCGCCCTGGAGTTGACCCAGCAAGCTGCGCAGCGACGGCGGCATGGGCCCGCCCGACTCGCTCGACAGCGCCTCCAATGCCTCGAGCAGCCGCGTCGCCTGGCGGTCGCTTCCTCCTCCTTCTGCTTCTCCTGCTGCTCCTGTGGCGTCGCCCGCGGCCACGGCCGAGCCGCTACGGCGCAGAGGGCGGCGAAGCGGCCGCGCAAACAAGTCGTTTGAGGCCGTTTCTTCGCGTGGCGACGTCGCGTTTGCGAGCGCCGCAAACTCGAGCGCGTCCAGGTCCATTTCCGCCGCATCGTCGCCGCTCGCGGGCGAGGACGCGTCGTCACGCGCGCGGAAACTCATCGAAAAGTTTCCCCCCACGTTCTTTTTCGTCTTCTTCGTTTCGCTGGGACGGGAATGGGGCCATCATCATTAACGGGGAACACCCAGGATATTCGGTGGAATACTGGGTACGAACCGGTACGATACCGGTTTTGGATATGATCTGTGTGAAAGATGATATGCTGTACCCATATCAAGTATGAGTATGATCAGGAACCTGTGCCGTAGAAAATATGTCTGCACGTCTGGTGATCGTGGGAGGGCTCGTGGTAGAAGAGGCCGTTGTTAGTGTGTGGACGCGACACTGACGACGGACACGCAATTTTGTTGTTTTGTTTTGCTGACCGTGCGTGCGTGACCGGCTGCTCTCCAATTGCGACCACACGAACCGGCTGGTGCGAGGAGCTACGCGCCAAAAGTGGATCCCACATGGCCGTCTGGGTGTGGATCCATTGTGGCTGGAATGAGGATGTGCCATTCACAGTCCATGCACATCCTGCTCTCGGCGAGTAGCCTGGGATTCCCGTCTCTCTCGGTGAGCATTGCTTAAGTTGACCTCCCTAGGACGAAACCACAGGTTCATGGTCGCATCCCGCCGTTGGTTCTCGCTGTTGGTGGCGCTGGCCGTAGCGGCGCAGATCGCTGACGCTGGGAAACCGTACGAGCAAGTCGCTCAACCTGCGAATGCGCCAGCGCTCGCCCCTCCACCCGTAGCAGCACCAGTGTCAGGGCCAGCTCCTGCCCCAGTGTCAGGGCCAGCACCAGCTCCAGTCTCAGGTCCAGCTCCAGCTCCTGTCTCTCGCCCAGCGCCAGCTCCTGTGTCGGCGTCGGCGCCCGTGATGCTGCCTGGGCCTGGTGTGGTGAGTCCGCCCAAGATGACCGCGACCACGATATATCGCCCCACGACGACCACG